>JAQFVV010000328.1:668025-703025 GCA_028023455.1 Epiperipatus broadwayi | reverse complement strand
ACATCAATTTTATTTATATATATTTTCCTGGTGTTTTTTTAGTAGTATAATAAATTACTTTATTATTTCAGGAAAGATTACAACTTTACAAATTTACACCTTAAAAATTAACCAGGCCAGTCATAAGAATATAACCTTCTCTATCTATTGAATTACAAATGAATAAGGAAAGAAATAAAAAGTTGATTGAGTTATATTATATTATTAATTTAAATAAAAGATAAAATTAAACTACTAAAACTTCATGTGAATAATGATTCTTATGGTTACACAAGCTGTTAGAATGGTAGCAAGCTCTTTATATTTATAGGACTTCCCAGTACAACCTTAGTAATCAATGGATGCAAGAAAATGTGTGCATAATGTCCCCCTATTTAGTACCTATTCATCCAATATCCTCAGAGTAGTTTGTAGTGGTATGGATTTAATCAATGATGAATCTTGAATCTGAGATCTAGCCTTGAATCTGAGAGCATTACATTTAGATCTAAGATCGATGGATATACATTGATGATAGCCTCAAGCTATAAACTAGTCTGGAATTATTGGATTAATAAATAATAGATAGGTATTTTATGCAAAACATATTATTGTATCCATTGATTACTAAAGCTTGCACTCAATGAAACTACCAGAGAGTTTGATATTGTTTTAGTAGATTATGTAATTACATGAAATGATAATTGTATGATCTTTTAGTGATTTTATATTTATCCTGCCCATAAGATGATAGTGTCTGCAGTTTTTTTTTTAAAAAAAAAAAACACCAAAATGTACAGATACTGAAGTGAGTTAATACCTATATGATTATACAAGCAAAATAATTTGAATTGAAAACATTATTGGGTTTTCATGTTGGGATCATAGCTTTATACTTAACTACATAGGTAGAAGGTGACTTCTTGAAAGTTGCATTAGATCTTAAGATTTAGAAGCACTGCTTACAGATCCAAGACTTTTCACTGATGAAAACTGCATCTGGAAACAAGTCTATAGATTTTGGATGAGTAGGCAATAAATATAGAATTTATTGACTAACATTTTTTGCATCCATTGTTTAATAAGATTTGCATTAGGTAAGAAGAAATGAATGTTGATGATAATTTTTGCTGTAATTGAAATGTTACTTGGAGCAAATCTAACCTACATTTTTTTACTTAATCTTATTTCTTTTTTAGTAGTGATTGTTGATTTAAACATTTTTGATAGTAGAATTTAAGTATAATTCTGGAAGTTATCTTTTAGATTTATAAACTATAATAAAGTAGCTGTTAAATGCATTTGTTTATAGTCATCTTTATACATAATAAATTTTTCCATTGCCATTTTTTATTATACTATTTAATAACTGTGCTTTAAATTTATGATTATAATAAGACATCACTTTACTCAAAGTATAAATGTATTGCTTTTGTTATTTATCTGCTTTTTTACATGGATTAAAATATATTTTACTTGGAAAAAAATGCTATACTCAGCCTACTTCTATTTTAAATAATTTTGCAGGAATGATGGACTAAAAAACTGATGAAATATTGATGGATTTTAAAAGGCAAACAAATCTCAGATTAGTCTATTAAATATGACTGTTTAGTCACAGTCTGACATTTAGAGTCCTTATCTTGAGATTCTTCCTCCAACCACCCTGCATTAGAGGATTTAATTTAAATAAATAAAATATATTAGCTGCAAAGATTGATAAATCATTTGATATTTAATTAAAAGTAATAATAATAAATTATAAATTATTTACAATCATTATTTTAAAAATTGCTTCTTCTCATTAATAATAAAAATCTTGAAGTGTTAAACCCTTTCACCTCAGATCAGCTATTTAAACATTTAATCATTTCTACCATCACATTTCCTCAGCATGATATAATTTTATGGACTTCTTTAATGGTTTTGTTTTGCAAAAACAAATCCTTTCAGCTAGAATTGAATAAATATTTTCATTTATTTTTATTCTTATAAAAATAAATCTTAATCTTCTTCAGTCACTAAACATAACACATTTAGAAATAGATAATCTTGTTCAAATCTCAGGGAAGCTTGTGTGCTTGACATGTTCAGATATAATAATAACCTGTAATTTAGTAGTATTTAAAAACAAAGTGAGATATATATTGATTGAAATTTTAAACGCATTTATTTACATCTGGGAAAAAAAAAGCAAATATAAGCTGCGGAAATTTAAAATCTTTATCATTTGATGAAAATAAAATAATTCTAAATATAGACAATATTCAGAAGGGGAAAAACGGCAAAAAAAAAAAAAAAATGGAATTAGAAAGTAAATTTTTTATTAATTATTTTGACTTTGGACTTGTAATATATTTATACGTAAATTTACTTTAGTATGCAATTAGTATGTTTATTTTAGAAATAGATGATTAAATGTGTTGCAAAAACCTTTATCTTAATTTACAATTTTATAATATTTACGTATATTCTAATTTTAGTAGATATATTTTTCCCATTTCCGTAGGTAATAAATAATTCTATTTTTACTAATACAAACATGTTTGTTAAATAATCGAATGTGCTTTATTGCTCTTGAATTTAGAAATGCACCAGAAATAGCACACTAAACCTCAGATCTTAAATCAATAGAATCTCACTTTATTTCTACACCAAACTGCACAGAGTACTATCACCAATGACAATTCATTTTTATTTTATTACAATACATTTTGGTTGTGTTAACCACTCTGCTTTTGCTGAGAAAACATAAATGTATACATATTTAGAAACTAAAGGATGTTTCAGCATTTACATAATAATGGGTAAAGATAAATAGAATTTAAATAACCAAATGTTTTTTTAATGTTTTTTTTTTTTAAAAAAAAAAAACATGAAAAATATATATTTACAATTTAATCAAAGTGGATATGTTTCAGTCAATAATAGTTAGATAGCATAAGGCCTTTTAAATTTTTGGTAAACATAAAAAAAGTCTAAAAGATGATATAGAAGACTGATAAACTATCAACTTGTGTTGCACATTACTTCTTTAAACCATAACACAATTGTTTTAATTTTTTTCTGTAACTGATACAATGTCTTATTTTCAAATTTTTGAAATTTGGGTTATGCATATATGCATTTAGACTACATTTGACTTACTATCATGGCAGTTATGATAGCTTTTATTATTTTCAATATGTTTTAGAGATATTATTTTTATTTCTTATATTTTGGGCATTTATAATAAAGCTTTTGACCACTGGTGGCAATTATTTCCATTTGCTATTAATTTAAATGTATACTCTTAATTTTGCAAAAATACGAATTTGTATAATTTATATATATATATATACGTTTTTTTTCTAAATAATTTTTAAATTTTTGTTAAAAAATTTTGAATGGAAAGTGGTAAAGAAGCTAGAAAACTACTTCACATAATATTCACTTTAATGAAATTATGTTTTGGTGCAATAGTATAATATTTTATATATGTGAGATTCATTTGTTGGTTCATTTTATAATTTTGTAAACAAAATTATATTTTTGTTTTCTATTTGAATTAATTTTATGTTATTCAGGCAGAAATTATTTACAAAATAAATAAATATATATTTTTTGTAAATTCTATAAAATTCATTGTGATTGTAATAATGTATAAAATAACTTCTCTCCATTAACATTTTATACATCCAGCACAATCTTTGCGCTATGGAAACACCTTCAATGAAATATCTTAGGTGGTATTCAGTTTAGGTCGGACTATTTGTTTTATTTATAAATTAAATTGTAGATTAAAAAAAAAAAAGGAATATAATTTTATTAAAAGTTAACAATCCATTTTTTTTTTTTTTCATTTTTTGGAAATTGCAGGAAAAAAGAAAAAGGAAAACAACTGTAAATTATCCACTTCAAACCAATTTGTCTCCTCCGAATTTTGTTCATAAGTTGAGAAATTAAAAATAAAAATGTTACTTGTGGATTGAAATTAGCAGTAACAAATGTCCTGGTAAGTAATTCTATGCATCTTTGTAAATACTACTTACTGGTAAAATCACCATATTCGACACATATTTGATTATGTAATATAAATATGCTGTTTATTGCACTAACAGCTTTCTCAACAACTTGAATTTTGAAGTTATTAGAAACATAAAGCATATAGAACAAATAGTAAATATATAGGGATTTAACTAATATTGATAGTAGTTTTTAGTATTGTTTATGAAAATAATATTCAAGTATGAATCTATTTTAAAAAGATTACATTAATATGAGAAAAAAATAAATCAAATACACACGCGCGCGCACACACACGCATATATATATATATATATATATATATATGGGCCAAGAATGGTGTTGGTTTGATAATTCCCAGGAATTGCACATTTATAATAGAATAAAAATGAGGTTATGATTTTTTTAGTGCTTCATAGATGTGGAAGTCATTTATAATAGAATAACTGTAATGATGATGATAAATGAAAACTTTAATATAATCTGTATGAAAATATAGACCAAAATATGGTCACCATTTGCAACTAAATAAACATAAACACTGAAGTTGAACATGATTTGTAACAGAATAAAATTATGGGTAATACTTTATACTGAGTGATAGTCTAATTGTTGATCACCTTTTGTAACAGAATGAAAATATGAACCAAGGCAGAACAATCCTAATTTATTAGTGCCTATGAATTTTAACATCATTTGTGACAGAATAAAAACAATAAAATAAACTAAAATGAATATCAATTAATGAATAACAACCTAACACTTAAATTAAATATATATCTTTGTTTTAATATCATAGATTTCTATTGAATTTATCACGAATAAAAAAAGCATTTCATCAATCCATCTTAAAATATAAGCATTATTTGTAATAGATTAACGATAAAACAATAAAACCAAATATCACTATTTTATAAATAATGATCTATGCTTATTCTATAAATCTTTTATAATAAAAGAAAAATAGTGACAAAGAATTAAACAGATACACTTTAATATTCCTCATGAATCAACACACTGTTTATAATAATACAAACTTTTATCAAAGTCAAACATTATTTCAATTTATATTTAAATGAAATAATTCATGCATGGATAAAATAATAATCTTAATATGCTCTACAAGTTTGCAATCTCAGTGATATCTAACAAAATATATAACCAAATAACAGATTTGTAATTACAACTAAATAAAATAAAAATATCCAAAATAAAATAAAATAAAAATACCCAAGTAGAAATTCTTTTAAAAAGTCCTTATGACAGCCAAGGCTTCTTTCTTTGCAGTAATGTGGTGCAATTCTGAGCCCTTCAACAACCTATTCAAGAAATCATAAGATACAGGGCTTCTTTTAATGGTCCAACTAGATTTTTTGGAAAACAGAATAATATAAGATTATGGTATTCTAAAAATGATTTTATTTTCTCAAATTCAGTACAATGGTTTTCAGTCTAAATCCATTTCTCATCTTTCTAAAATAATTTGATAAATAAGTGGTGTCGTAAGCAAAATAATTATACAACCTCTGGTAAAAATTGCAAACACCAAAGAAAGAATGTAAGTGCATTTTATTTTCTGGAGCAGAAAAAAATTAAATGGATTTAATTTTATCAGGATGCAGTCTTATCATATTAAATCCTAAAATGAGCCTCAGAACATCTATTCCCTTAAAAGCTGTTCTACACTTTTTTTTAAATTGATTTTGACATGCTTTTTTTTACATTCTCTTGAAAATGTATTTAATAATAAAGAAGATGCTGCAAGATATTTCTCAAAATGATTACAAACATCATTTGCATGTATAGTAATAATTTCCTTTACAGTGAAGAAGCTAGATCCTTGGTTTAGAAGTCCAAACTGCATTTTTTTTAAAAACATACCAGTAGCCCTCATATTTAAATGAAATATATTTCAGATCTTCATCATGCAAATATGCCTGAAAATAATTAGCTGCTAAATTAACTTTAGAAAAGACATGTTTGTCTTTAAATCTAATTAATAATTCTTGTATAGTAGGAGAGACATCATATTAAAGAATCATTTATTGATTCAAGAACTCACATTTAAGCAATTATATATGGATCCATCCTTTTTACAGATGATTATTACTGGATTATTTTATGATTAGAAGCATTTTATGATAACTTTCCACTAGACCATTTGATCAATTTGCTTCTAAATCCCAGCTTTGTACTGGTGATGGATATAACTTTAACATTGAAAGGAGAATACCAGCTCTTTTAGAAAATATATCTCTATATCTATAGAGTAGCTGGAAAAAAAAATTCTTTAGAGATGTCATCCAATTCAGTAGGTTCTTATATATTTATTTGCAAATATAACTCTCTATAATTATTTTGGATGAATAATAAATTGAAATTTTGACCAGGTATCTCCCTATTAAACTTACATCTTTCCCCTATTAAAATCAATTCTTGATTAATGTAATTAATAACACATCCAAATTATTTTATGAAGTCAGATACTATTATAACCTTATGTAAATTCCAGACATGATAAAAAAAAATATTTTCTCTACATTTATTGAACTAACCCTAACACTTAACCGCATCTGTTGAACAAGCAATTTTGCTTTATGCCCATTGTCAGTGGTAACTTGAGTTTGCCTCAATAATAGCACATTGATTTTAAGTCTGATTCAGTAAGTTTAACATACAATCATTCCAATATAATCAAAATTTGGCTTCCAGAATCCAATAAAGCCTTCACTAATGTTTCCTAAATAATGATATTAATTTCTAAAACAATGTTATCTACATAATCTTTTATTTCCCTATCATAATAATCATCTTCAGTTTCAAAATTCAATGAGATTAAATAATTATTAATAGTACTCTCCAAATTTGTGATGCTACTGTGCTCCCACAGTGAGAAACATTCCAATTAGGCTGGTTTTAATTTTAAGAACTAGTTTTAGGCATAGCCCCAAGCATTTTCATAGGGATATTTTGTGATATGCCAACAGGGTAATTTCCTTCAGACATACTCTTTTGTACTTTATCATAACTTTTATGATTATTCTGGAAGAACTTTATGATTATTATTGTTCACAAAAAATATATTTGATCTATTTATTTTATTCCTACCAAATTTATTTGAGAAACATTATATGCATGACTATTTTTTAAAGATATCTCACTTGCCCCAAGCACTCTGAGTATTTTGAATACTTTTTTGATAGCATGTGTGTCAGCAGCATTTATAGTTTGCTCAATGTTCCTTGGTAACTTTTGCCTGGCTATACAAATTATTTGGTTTCTTGATAACAAAAATATGGACATTTTAAACTTAGCCACCTGCATTTAGAAGAACTAAGTATATCTGCTTTTATTAGAATTATATTTGTCCTGACTAATCTGATACTTCATGTTGTCCTGCTTATTTTTCCCCAAAACTATTCAACAGGACTTAATTAAAATCTCCCTATGTTTTGTATTATTAAAAAATGACTTACCATCGATGTTTGGTGAATGAATTTAAATGATTTCTTGCTATAGATAGTTTCTCAATCTCATTTAAATGACTCAATGAGAACATATCTTCCAAGGCACTTAAAATAATCTATGGGATTATCACTATACCTCTTTTTAAAAACTTTAAGCTGTATAAATCAAGCTATGTGACCCTTCATTTTTTCATCTTTAATTTCCTTTGAACTACACAATCTGTTTAATAGTCTCCTCACCATATAGTGACAATATATTATGCTCAACTTTACATAGGAGCTTATCATTTGAGCATGCATGTTTATATGTCCTATCTATATGATCAGCAGCATGCATGCTATCTTTTAACATTAGAAATATCTTAATATTCATACTTACCTTTTGCTCTTCAAAATGTCTATGTATCTCTTGTTCTAGACATTTATTATTATCTTATATCTTACTGTAAATTTCTTTGTAGATTTTATTATATCTTTCTAACTCCTGTAAAGACAATTGATAATCATCTAAATCTCCTAGTCTCACTTGCTCAATACTATATAGTTCTCCTCACATGCCCTTAAATTACTCCATGATTGCTAGCATATTTTTTATTTCATTATCAGCCTTATTATGTTTATACATATCTCTTTATATTGTACTTTTATACAATTTTGCAAATCTTTCAATTTTTTTTAATTTACTGCTAATATTGAAGCTTCCTGGTCGTCCTTGTAAGCTATCTCAATTTTTATATAATTTTTGTCCAAATCATTATACCCAATTTAACATGTTTAATTTCAGTATTTAAATTCTCAAATATGACATTTAACCTATCTTGTTATGTATCCAATTGGTCTTTCAATGTATTAAATCCTCTGTCACATTTATCACCAATTTTTTTTTTTTTTAATTTACCCTCCAAATTATATTTGAATTCTTAAAATCTACATTTTTGGCATTTAACTCATTTTCAAACAAGACTAGCTTACTATTGAATTGCCCCAACTCTATGTTTGATTCTTTTATATATTTTTTGATTTTCTCTACTTTGAATCTCAAATTTATTATTCATTTCTCTACCTCTACCTCTTTTTAATTCTCCATTTTGAACCTCTATTTTTTTCCATCAATTTCCAAAACATTTCTTAAATAACTTCTTCAGGTTCTGACAGTATTTCAACACTATTGTTTTTTATATTTACATGTTTTTTAGCAATAATAATATTCTCTATCTGACCAAAATAAATTATGACAATACATAAAATTATTTTCATATTTAATATAACATTTTCAGTCATTCTGTGAGACAATAAAAATAATAACCAAATTTATTTTTGTAAGTATAAAAATTAACTACCTATAAAATATTACTCCTGTATACAAAATATAAATTTATATTCCTCTACAGATCTATATAGAGACCTCTCTGGTTTTGATCTTTGATCAGCCCAAGTTCATTATAGCATTTATTAAAAAATTAAATTTGTAGGCCATGAAAGAATGGTTTTGGTTTGATAATGCCTGCAAATTACAGGACCATATGTAACTGAATGAAATGAGAGCATGCTTTTTAATGCTTCAGATTTAGGGAGTCATTTATATTTAAATAACTATAATGGCCATGAGAAATATAAACTTTAATATAATCTGAATAAAAAAATAGACCAATTGTTGGATCCTTTTGTGGCTAACTAAAAATATACACTGATGTTAAATGTCATATATAAGAGAATAAAATTATGGAGCATACTGTATCCTGAGATATAACCTAATTATTGATCACAATTTTTTTATTAGAGTAAAAAATGGAACCAAAGGTGAACAATACTAATTTAGTAATGCCTGTGAATTGTAAACATCATTTGTGACAGAATGCAAACAATAAAGTAAAATAAAATAAATATCAATCGGTTTATAACAATCTGACATATAAAGGGATAAAACAATGATAATAATCTCTGTTTTATACTCATAAATTCCAATAACCTTCAGAATGAATGGAAAACAAATAAAACATTACTTCAAGCTATATTAAAATATAAGTATTATTTGCAATAGATTAAAGATAAAGTAATAAAACCACATATTATTATCTTACAAACAACAATCTATGATTATTCTATAAATCCCCATATAATAGAATGAAAATAATGACAAAGAATTACACAGATACACTTTAATATTGCTCATGAATCAACAGTATGTTTATAGTAATACAAACTTGTACCAAAAGTCAAATATTATTTCTATTTTATATTTAATTGAAATAATTCATGAATTGATGAAATAATAATATTAATATGCCCTGCAACTTCACAATATCAATGATATTTAACAAAATATATAACACAATAATAGATTTCTAATTACAACTAAATAAAATAAAAATGCTACTAAACTAACAATACTATTCTACTAATATCAATATATTCTCATGAACTGCCAATTATAATAACACTAAATACTTAATAATAAAACAAAGTCAATTAAACTAATGCAGATTTCCATTTCAACCAACTTAATATGTTATAATATCAAATCATCCTCTTAGATAACCTTAAGATTTTTAATATCCAATTATAACAATATATAAAATAAATGATAGATTCACATTTGATGCTTATTCAAATGCTCTGGTCAAATCACATACAATGACTCTTCAAGTTAATAAAGCTAAGTTTAAAACTTTAGACTACAACTGTCAAAGCATGAAAAAGATTGTTAGTGTTTATTATAATCAAATATTAATATTAAAATTTAATACTTAAACTGAATTTATGATTCATATAAATGAACTTTAAATATAATTAAAGCAAATCACATTATTTTGTAACAGAATCAATATATTATGATTACCAGCACCCATCTGAATAAGATTACAATCTTTATGGTTGTTTATTGACAATATAATATTCATTTTATCAACATTGATGTAAAGTACAATACACAAACATTTTATTGGAATTATCATTACTCATCTTCAATAATTATAATATTTTTACTTTTATCAATAATAAAATCAAGTCAATATGTAATTTCTGTCTTAGTATGACTATTACTTGTTACTAACAAAATATTAACAATAATCTTCTAATTACTTATTAAATTTTTAAGTATGTCAAAACAGTTAATCTGTTGCTGTATAAAATATATACATCATTAGAGAATAAACATTAAATTCAATACAAAGAAAATGATATGTAATTGCATTTTCTTGTACACTCTGTACATTTGGTTTCTGAATTATTTTATATCTGTTTCTAATGAAGTAGGTGGTATAATAAATTAGTGCATATCATCTCATATAGAGCATATTGCCTCATATAGTGCATATTGTCTCATACTAATATAATTAACCAATTAATTTGCATTGTAAATATGAATAAACCAGCAAGCAAGTTAACTTGTTTTAAATGAATTCTAAGTTTATTAACAATTGATATAAATAAAAATTAAATATATGAATGGTGAATAAATAATTAAAACATATGCATATATTCAATTATGTTTTAAGCCATAGGTTTTTAATTAACATTAACTTCATATTAAAACAGGTTATTATGCATTAATTTTTAATTATTGGATATTAAATAAAAACACATATGCTCATATAACACAAAAATGTTGTAGAACATTTATACTTTCTGAAATGTAAGAATTCAAAATGTAGCTTTTTATATTTTATATGAAATATAATTAGTCAAATTTTAAAAATATGTATGTGTATACAACTGAATACATTCATTTATTAAAATAAATTTAAAAGAACAAATTAAAATAAATACTTATTGTGATATAATATACCTAAAATTAGTTTATAATCAATAAATAAAAAATAATAATTTTTAAATTAAAATTATAATTATTATGCTGCAAAATATAAATTCAAACTATTTATAAGAAAAAAATACATATATAGTGATAATAATGATACATATAAACAACTGACCTGAGTAATAGTCTTTAAATACAGACATCCTAAAATAGTGCCATAATTCCAGTGTTTATTTCTTAAATTGCAATCTGATAATGTTTTATTATTTCAGAAACAGTAGAAATATCATAAAAAAGATTTAAGATTTGTAGCACATTTTAGTAATTCTGAAATATTCCAAATAACCAAATTATTGTTTAATTTAGCAGATATTTTATCCATATAAAGTTATGTGTGTAAACACTAATTTATATACTTCATAATGCAATGTAGATATCATTTTATTTAGAAAATATTCAATTAATGATATATTACAAATGAACAGATGATAGTTTCATTCATGACAATGCTATGGAATTGATCCAATTTTTATCTGTTATATAAATAATCCATCAAGATTATAAAATTATATTAGTAGGGAAACATAATCTTTGTGCATATTTTATGTTGTTAGCTTTTAGATTTTATCATTGAAAATACATAATATCCATTTTTTAAAAGCAAAGAAATATTCATGTGTTTTTTTTTTTTTTAAAAAGTAGTAAGAATTAAATTTCATCCTTTTAATAAATTGTTACCTCTCACAAATTCAATGATCCTTTCTACTACTATCAGCCTGTCATTCTATTCATTTTACAATTATGGAAAATATAAATGTCTACCTCAATGATACATTCAAAAGTGGAAATTTTGGCTACATCCGCCTGGCCACTTTCATAAATTTTATCATATGGAAGATTAGATGTAAGGTATTATTTGATCTAGAGTTGACCGGTCCTATTGAAGACATTTTTTTAAATTTATTATATAAAGTTAAAGAAAGTGATATAAGAACATGCCTGCCTCATCTTGCTGAGCAAACATGGAGTCAATTAAATATTTAGCAATAACCATGTATATTATTTATTCATGACACTTAAACTTTACATGCCATGGGATTTATATGCCAAATTAGATCACCCCTGATAAGTAACATAAAATAAATTTTACTTTTAATCCTGTACTCATCATCTAATTTAATAACTAATTAGTCTTTAATGTATCAGACATGATTGTAAACATGAACTCTATATTACAATGTATATTTTACTTTTTGTGCAAATAAATATTATTTTGAAAAAAAAGAAAGTAAATTCTCTTCTATTGAAGCAAAAGAAGAGAGAATGAGTTTTTTTCTATTGTTTCATTTATAACTTTTCTATTGAGGTCATAGTATCCATAGCAATACCTTTTATTAACTCTAGCCAATTCTAACAAGTACCTCTCAAATAAAAAAATTATTACATAAAAAAATGACAAAAAAATCACAATTATTATATAACAAACATTTACATTTTTAAAATACAAATAAGATTCTTTTACTCCAACATTTTTTTTTCTTTTTCATATGTCAAAGCATAGTCCAACAAAAATATTAAATAACTAAAACTATGTTATTTCATACTACAATGGAAATAATTTTTACACATATTTTTTCAAATATAATATGACACAAATATAACAGCAAATGTCCTAGAGAAATGACACATTTAGATTATTATTTGTAATCTACTATAGTCATTGATATCACAGCAACATCATTCAATGTTACATAGGTTAGCACATAGACAATCAAAATCTAACAAAAAAGAAAGAAATCATGACTAACAGTTTACTACATACTGAAACTCATCTCATCTTTCAGTAGGTTCACATCAGGTTTCTATTGGGGGAAAATGCATTTTCCCTTTTCATTTTCTTTTTTTTATAAATGAACAACAATGATTTACTATTATGTTTAAATGTATACAATAAACCAACTTCACCTAAATATAGAAAAACTTTCAATATGTTCTTTTTCCCCATCTTTATATATTGTTTAATAATTCAATCATAATAAATCCTAAATACTTCATTTGTATGATCACTAAAACAATAAATAACTCGTTTACTCCTTTATTTCTTATCTTCTTAATATATTCCCATGACTTTATTCTATGTCTCTAATAAATAATACATCCTAATAAATAACATATCAAAGCATCATAAGTAAAAAAATACTTATTTAATATTCATTAACAATATACCATAAAGTACAATTATACATCTGCATTTTTTTATCTTTCATAAAATTTATTCATTTACAGTTGGTAAAGCTTTATTATAAATTTAAAAACAACTCTTTATATTTTTATTTTTTTCAGTAACCTTTTATTAATAATATAACCTGAAATTTATTATAACCACCCATTATGATATACTATAGTTAAGGTTTCTTATATTGAAACCAACTAATTCATTGTGCTTACCATGATACCACCAAAACATTAGTAGTGTTTCTTTCATATAATGTACTTCTAACTTGTTTTTCAATACAGTATTCCTTTTTATATTACCTCCATTATTCAACTTTAAAAATAAACTTATGTTTCAGAAGTTTTATTCATAAAGCAAATTATTCAATACTTCTACTAAAATTATTTGAGACCAATCATTCCTAACTAATATCTAATAACAATAGGTCTCTATTATTTATCATATTTGCACTAGTGTGCAAACATACATAACACTACAGAATAATGCATAAAAAGCAATGAACACACATATTAACAAATTATTTTCTCTATTACCATAATCAATGCTATTTATCTTCCATAAAACTATATTTTTATCATTAACTATTTAGTTCTAATATCAAGTATTTTTATAACAGTTAAAAAGAAATAATAGTAATACATTAGTTTATATTTTAATTTTATCCAAGTTACAAAGATCTCACATATTTTCATTTTTTAAACATGTATAGTCATATTATTATTACTAATATAGGGTTCAAATTCCAACCCTAAAGCAATATTTACTATAAGATAAATTATAGTTTTTTTTATAAACACAATCTGTCTGGAAGTGCGGCTGACTTTAAATTCTCAGGATTAAAATTATCTTTTTCACTTTCAATCTTATTACCATTATGATTCTATTTATACTTTTATATTGTTTGACAAAATTTTCTATGGTTATTTGTGTTTTATTTACTACTTAAAAGAAAGAAAATTTAGTTATAGTTCATATAACTATCAAGATATGAGTAAATAAGTCAGTAATCCAAGGTTTCACTTTTCTTTGTTGGTATCTGGGAAATTATGTCAGTTGGAGATCATTTATGCAAAAATGTATATATAAAAAAAATTGTACTAAATAACTACCTGTCCACATCCCTGGAGAAAAAAAAATCAATACCATGACTTGAAAAGTATATCCAGAAACTTATAATTATTTCTTCTGGTCCATCCATTCTATCAGTCTATAAAAGTAAATTCATGACTAGATAAAACTATTCCAGAAATACACATCTTTCAAGTAAGACTATAGTTAGATGCTATAACTACTTTCATCCAAACTTGAAGACTGAAACAAAGTCTCTTGACATTATCATTTTTGTTGTTAATTAATAAACAAATAAGAGAAAGATAAATCCAATTATATATATATATATGGTCATATAACATCTTTAAGTATTACTGTATCTGTGCTACAGAGCACCACTAGGTCATTTGAACCTAGAAAATTTATATAGTAGGCAGATACGTGCTGTTAATATCTAACTTTTACATATATATGGTTTATTTAGACCGTCAGCCCATAACACTAGCTTGGGGAACAGCAGAGATTTATAATATATAATTTTATTTATATATATATTTAATATTAAAAAATTAAAAGCTATTGCCAGTAACGATTGAGGAATCAAATATATTATTTTAGGTTGGTTATTAATTTTTAAATTTAAATTTTTAAATTTAAATTTTTATTTTAAACAATCAGCACAGATGAATTTGATAATATTTTTAAGAGTGTTGAGTATGAATAAACTACATAAATTGCATTTGAAAGGAAAATATTCTATCTCTTATTTAACCTTAGGCCAAAAGTTTGCAGTCAAACCAATGTCAATCCATCTGATACATCAATGTATTCAATGCAGCATGAATATGACAGCACAAATAGCATTCTGTCAGGAATGTACATCTGAACAGCATGGTTATAAAAGACATTGCCTCTCATCCAGTACAGGAATACTACATCTGTCTGGCAAGAAGAACAATAAAAATATTCCATAGGAAGGGACTGTGTTTTCCGTAATACTATCCCATTCTGTAGGCTAAAAAGGGGTGATACAAGGAGCAGGGAATACCATCTGCTTCCTATGGTCAGTGAGATATGGGACTTAATTTGACCAAGTGCAGTGTATAATAGGATCCTGCATGTAATGAATCTCATGCTACATTTACTAATTACACCAAAATATCCAATTGATTAACCCAATTTAACTACGAAACAAATAACCTAAGATTACCCCCTCCCTTAATTAATTAATATAACTTTACAAATCTATGCAGCCATTCACACCCGACTTAAATTTAACATTTATATTGTTTACTCAATAAATGTTTATAAAAAATAAAATAAAAAAATGGAAATGATTAAATTAGCAAACTCAAATGTATAAAAATTAAACATTAATAATTGATTTGAAAAGTCAGATTAAAGTTCATTTTAAAAAAATTAGGTTTAGCTTGTCAAATCTTGAAAGTTCTTAATTTTTTTTTTTTTAATTTTTCAGTTTATATCTTACATTAGAAGAGCTCCCAGTTTCTGCTGCCAATTCCCACAAAGTCTTTATTTGAAGACTGGTCTGTTGATATGGAGGTGGCCTTAGCTGCATTAATCCTGATACTATTTTATTGCAGAGCACATATGATTTGGGTCTACAACATTACCATTCATAATTCAACAGTCATTTTATTAGAAATAAGTGAGAGAGGGCGACAAGTGCGTCTTATCGCCCTTCTCACAAAATCAAGCTGGAACTCTTAATTTCAATATT
Organism: Epiperipatus broadwayi; assembly: GCA_028023455.1. Lineage (NCBI taxonomy): Eukaryota > Metazoa > Onychophora > Udeonychophora > Euonychophora > Peripatidae > Epiperipatus > Epiperipatus broadwayi. Next base: position 686,790 of record JAQFVV010000328.1, on the reverse strand, counting down.
TTTCCTTTTATACACATCATCCAGATTCACTGAACAATCAATCATTTTCATTAGGATCCGCATGTTGGTTTCTGATTCTATTGGACATTCTGCTTCAGAGTGGGAAACAGTCTTTAATTTTTATCTATATCTTTCATCTGACTTTTTTATATAAGATCCCCAAGGGCTAGTTTGCTTTTCACTAATTAATAACACAATCATTTCCATTTTGAGATTTCAGGAATTAATTAATACCTGTTTCTATTTTTACTTACATTACTTTTTACTAAAATATTTTATATTTAGATTTTTTATTTTTTTTTATAAAAAATATGTATGTTCAAATACTTTTTTTTTTATTTAAAAAAAAATACTTTTAAAGTTTTGCATCTGTGTGAATGTATATATGTACATTGAACAACTCTTTTAAATTTTAGCTATATTCATGTAAATCTATAGTGAAATTTATATCTAGATAAAGATTAAGTTGTTATTTTTTTCATTATTAGTAACACATGTATATTTCACTTATGTACCACTTACATTTATTCTTCTGATCATAAAATACATTCAAAAGGTGAATATATATTTTTGAGTAAGAATAATATGTGTGTGAAGTCCTAGAGTTGTTTCCAATTGCTTTCATTAAAGGAATATTACTTAAAGTTGCTTTCATGAAGGCCAGCATTGTGTAAATGTACTGTAATGCTCATTTAGTTAAAAATATTTTGTCACTGAATAAAAATGATTATTCTTAGGCATAGTCTGTACTTAGTGGTTGTTAAAAGAAAAAAAAAGTGTTTACAGAAACAAATATATCTTAATTGGAAGATAATTTTTTTGTGTCAAAGAGTTAGTTTTATTCACCAAAAAAATGGATTTCTGGATCTTTTGAATTACTTAATCATTAATAAACTAAATTATTATTATGTTTATTGATTCATATAATTGAAATAGTGTTTATCTATAAGATATAAAATACATCTTGTATCAACATATGGCTAATACATATTATTCAATATTTAATGCATATAAATTAAGTAAAAAGTCTGTGTTATGAAATAGTTATTATTGTTACTGTTTTATTTTATTGTCCTTCTCATTTATATGCATAAAAAATGTGAAGTAATTATTTGATTTAGAACAGTGACTTCCTTGTTTTTTAAGAATACATCATTTATCTACATTCCTGAATCATTATTAATTTATTTGTTTTACCCTGAGAATATTGAAACATTGTTTTGATTACATATTTAAACATTAATGAACAGCTACATTATTTAACATTAAATAATTAAGATATTTGAATAAATTATTTATATTTATTTATTCTTCAATATATAATCCAGATTAAATAACATATTCTCTTTATCTCTGAAATTACATTTAACAAGTTTTTTGAGCCATATTAATATTTCTAATATTTAGTTTTGAAGTTAGAGATTTATAACTTGAGAATAATAAGCTTGAATTTGTATCATTATTTATCATTAAAATTTTGGCTTATGCAATTATGTGGTATTTTATATGAGTTAATCTATCTATTTCCCAGTATTGTATGGTTACAATTTGACATATAAACTAATAAAGGTTTTTATTTGTTCATTTATTTACCACATCAATTAATTGTTCCGATTCATACAGATATATCTCAGATGTTCAATCTTTCCACAGACATCATCTTCATCTTATACAACTGATACACGTGATCACATACTCGTGGAAAAGATAAATTATCTACAATATACATATTTATGCTGAACCAGAATTCATCAATTGGTCCAGATGACCATCACCTGCATACATATACAATCAGTGCTAACTTTATAGCAAGATAGCAAATCTTAAAACTTAAATAAACAAGCGTCAATCTTTTTTAGACTCCAACTTTTCAGTCATCCTTATGATTAAAAATATGATAAAAAAACTCAAATTCTCTGTTGATGAACACATTATTGTTATACCAAAATTGACTTTAAATCAATCTGATTCTTCACATACAGAGTCTTAACATGTCAATTTAAATATATAAAAGAGGCATGGTCAGAAAACATGTTGAATAGGTAATATTTAAATACATGTACATTGTTTATACTAAAGTTAATATAATAAGAAAAAGCTTGAAAACAGACTTTCAAGCTTCATACAACTTTTCACTCCACCCTATATAACTAATACATATATGACAACATTTATGTAAAAAAATATAAATGATTTACAATATAAATATTTTATGATGTACCTGCACTCTTATGTTGGTCCAGATAATCATCTATAACACATGTATGCAACTGATGAGTGCTGATTCAGCATGAAATATATATATATATATATATTGGAGATCTTTTTCTATTTTCATATATATATATGGTCATGTGCATCATTTGTGCAAGATAGAATGAATGGTTGTGGATAGCTTGAAAGTCTGAGTTCAAGTCCCTTCTAATTACAACCATTCATCACATATGTTTTACGATCTTTTGAATCAAGTTTAAGATTGCAACTATCCATCTACTATCATTTTTGCTACTAAGGTGCCAATTTTTGCTTTACTTTAGTCTCTTAATTTATTCAGTGATATCAGTTATGTCTACTTGTTTTCTCACACATCTAATTTGTTTTGAAGTTATTCATAATATATGGCTTTTTGTAATTCGATGAATTGTTTAATGTATTTATATTGCTCTTTTGTTAACTATCCAATTTTAAGAAATATAAATAAGAATTGGCAAAATGCATTTATTAAAAAACTTTTAATATTAAATTATATTTACTTGAAACATTCTATTCAATTTACTTCTATGAATAAGTCTATCCATTATGATTTTATCTATATTATAATCTCACTAAGTATTTTTAATTGATGTCTTGTAATTCATCAATATACATTTTTTTGAGAAAATTTATGGAAAATTACTTTAGTCTTATAGAATTTATCTTTAATTCTACACTGAGACTTTCATCTAATAACCCTTGCAATATTTCATGAAATTCTAAAGCATTGTTCTCAAAAATATTGTCACCATTTTAAATATGACTTTAATAATATTTATTTATAATCTCATGGATTCACATTTTAATTTACAAAATACTGTTTGTAAAATTTGTATAAAAGATTTGGAGGCATGGAATCACTATCTTATAAACTCTTCTCATGTTAACCTTTCTAGTATCACTAAGTAATATAATCATTGCTGTTACATTCTCATAAATATTTTTTTAGAATATGACAATATTCTGGGAATATATCTTGATGATACAATGTTTTAATATCTTTACATATGCTTATAGAATAAAATCGCATTTCATCATATACAAATACAAAGCATATTGACAATTCATGTCCATTGATTTTTTTTCTATAACTTTTATCAATTGGTGAATATGATTCATTGGGCTAAAATCATTTTTAAATCCAGCTTGCTCTTTTGATGATTAAAATCTAAAGTTTGCTGTAGGAAAGTTATCATTATTTTGGTTATAATTTTGTAAAGCACAGATAAAAGATAGGTCTGTAATGTTTAATATTTTATTATCTTTTTAAATATAAATATTAATACTGTATTTTTCAAATCATCTGATACAACTTTATCATTTACAAATTTAATATATACATTTTCCAACAACTTTCTATTTTTACACTTACTTGTTTTAAGATGTAAATTATATTTCCATCATTACATGCAGAATCTCCCTTCTTTATAGATTTAATTGCAGGTCTTATTTTTTTTATTTGAAATAATGCACAACTTAGAAGATGTAGCATTGGAAGGGACTATTCTGCTTTCTGTTCTTTATTGCTATCTAATTATTTAAAGAACTCTTCTAAATTTTTCATGATGTCATCTCTCTCTTAGTAATATTTACATTTTTTTCTTAACTGTAAAAATAAGTTTTCTATTAATATCTATAAATTTTATACTTTTTACATTTGTATTCCCTTTTATAACTTTCCTTGTTAATTCATAAATATATTTTTATATCATTATTAACTCTGTTTTGTACCATTCTATTCAACTCTAGATGTTTAATTTTTTTTAATGCATAATTTTTATATAATTCCATATTTATTAATTTTAAATGTCTTGTCTTAGTAGAAAATTTATTGGTAAATTATTGCTTTTAATTTTTATTTCAGCTTTTCAGTTTTTAACAGTGTTAAGCTTACTATTGATTTTATTCCCTCTTCAAAATCGGTTAGTATTTTAAAATTATTTGGCAATTCCACCCTAAATCCATTGAAATGTTACTGTGAGTATTGTTTTTTAATTATTTTTGTGTCTTTAGTTTTTTATTATCATGTATTTTATATCTCACTAATCATTATCACATGTTATGTTGAATCTAGTAAGAACATTACAATCATGAAATACATATTTTGTGTTAATCAAAATATAATCCAATTATGATTTATTTCATTTGGATGCTTCCATGTTCATTTTCATGTACAATGTTTTAAAACATAAATTCATAATATATAATATTTCTTCATTTGTAAACTGCATCTTCTATAATTTTAATGCTACCAATTTTACTTACACTACTGCTGTCTTTCAAACATTTATCAATTCTAACAATAAAACTACTCATTATAATTTTAAAAAGTTGTTTGAGCTAATCCAAAATATTTTGTACACTTATATAGAAATTCTCAACATATTTACATTAAGAACTTGTTCAGGCAAAAATATAATTGTCCACATTTGGTATTTTCAATTCTATTTTCAGAACACTTTGTTTGATACACCATCCATCTCAACAATGTTGCTCATTTATTTTTTTGTTTAGAATAAGACTGACTCCATTTATGGTTTTAATATTTGTTCCTTTGTAGTAAAGTACATATTCACTTTTAAAATCAATTATCTCTTCAGCTTTTTTTTCAACTTTCATTTAGTTCATCAATGGCTTACTTAAGATTACAGTATTTTTTTCTAAAGTCTGCAATATTCTTTAACTTGAACATAACATGGAGTTATATTTAAATAAAATGTTTAAAACAGCAGACTGAGTCTGCAATAGATAATTATTAGAACTCTCTGTTTACATCTGCTAAATATTGGCTTGGCTAGTTACTTTATATCCATCTGAGATTAAAAACCATAATATAATTTTGTCAAACATGATTGTAAATAGTTTTATAAAACAAAAGTCCATTCAAATGCATATTCATTCTGCCAATAAAAATCTACTGCTATTTCTGTTCCAGGTATTGAGCATTTTTAGATCTTAAAAACAAATATACTTACCATACTATCTAATGCATATTTTTGATCAGCCCTTCCATATCCATGGACTATATAAATAATAACACAGTAGCAACAACTGCAAAAACAAAAGTGTATTGTGTTTACATTAGGAATTTATCGTATTCCCTAGTTTTAATTCCTTGAAGAGAAATTAAAGGATCTCCTTTCATTTAAAGACAAACTCATTTCCGCTACTATATATATATATATATATATATATATATATAGCAGCATTTATTGGAAGCTAAAATGTTTATGAGAGAGTACATTCCTATGCTAGTTTTACAATTTTCAAATTATTAATAGGATACCTTTTATATAATATTATGATTTTTTAAAAAATGTTTCCATAATATTTTTAGAATAAATCATTTTTAAAGTTTTTAAATAGTACTTTGGAAAAAAAAAAGACTTCAGGAATAACTGTATATGATTATAATATATTTCAATGAACAAAATAATGAATAATTATTATCAGGTGGTTTTACGAAATCTTCAAACAAAATTTTTAAAAGTATAGTAATAATGAACTCGACCAAAGATTAAAAATACTGAACTGTGATTAAAAAATGATTAATGTGTTGTGCCAAAAATAAAACATTTCAATAGTAATACAATATGTATATAACACATTGTCCCATTATATTATTGAGGTTTAATTATTGTTAACAAAACAAAAAACATAACATAAATAAATACAAATAAAATTTAAGCAAAAGGACAATCATTACTACTTGGTAAATTGAAACAATAATTATAAATAAAATAAGTGTTTATTGATTTGATTGTATTTAATAGAATATATTTTATAAAACAATAAGATTGAAAAGATATAAATGAATAAGAGGCTGAATAATTTAAGTATTTCTAAATAATTTGTCTTTTTTCAGTCCAACGATTTTAAAATTTGCTCATATTCACTTAAATAATTAAAAAAAAAATCATGTTTAAAAAAAATCTTTCTACACTGTTTTATTAAAAAAATTATTAATTTAAAAATGTCAAACAAACAATTGTTAGCATAATTTAGAGAAATTGACTAAGGAATATTATTTAGAAAAGATTTTTAAAAAATGAAATAATTCAAATAAAATATAAACCTAAATTTTGTAATTAGCCAAAGTAAAATACCAAATATGAAAATGAGATAAATACTGTTTACAACAAATAATATAAATTATAACTTATATTTAATGGATTATAAAAGTTTTGTAAGACATATGTGGAGAAAATTGAATAATCTTTCACAAATTATATTTAAAAAAAATATATACTGAAGTTAACAGGATTAAATATCATGTTTTAACCGTCAATGTTTTATCATTGATATTTTGCTTATAAACGTTTAACATAAAATTTCAAAATTTTACTTTTATTTTTATTGTATAGAACAAAGAACAATAACAAATAAAATGATCTAATATTTTAATAATGTTTTTTTTTTCTTTTTAAAAAAGTGTTTCACAATACCTATATTTTTTATTGGACAAACAAAACTCACAATTTTTTGATTTTATCTGTTGTACACTTTAAATTATAAAAATGTTTGTTTTATTAAAAATGCATTGTTTAAAATCAATATGTATTACAGGCAATTATATACCATAAAATAAAAAGTAGATATCATTTTAATACTATTACAAATTTTCAGTAACCTTTGTGCACACTTTTATTGAGATTAGTATAACTGACCTAAGATTGCCAAAATTATTCATTTCAAATTTGTAGATTTTGGAATTTATTGTCTGTTAATAGAGTGTTATTAGTATCTAAAAAAGGTAAAAAAAACTGAAGCTTTGAAAATTTAGTTAAACAAACAAACAAAAAAAAATAATAAAAATAAAAAATATATATTTATAACAAAAGATGATGATGACAATAATACTTGTAATTTATTTATAAATTAAACTAATTTATATAATTAATGTTTTAAAATTTAATATAATATATATATATATATATATATATATATATATAATAGTAAATTAAATATTATAATGTATTTAAATACTATGAATTCAACCTTTTTAACTAAGTAAATCAATATATTGATTTATTTAACCTTATATTAATTATTATTACAGTCAAGATAATTTTAAGTGGTATAAATGATAAATATTAAAACAATCATCAATATAAATATTTTTATAGTTACCATTTCCAGCCATACATTTGATTTCATAATTTGGTTTTTTTCATCCTAAAATTAAAAACAAAACAAAAAACACATATATTATACAGTAAAACTTTTATTTTTAAAAAAAAAACTAATATAACATGAAAAAAAATAATGATAATAATATACATTTACTGCAGATATTTGTAAAATAATTTAGAAGCCTTATGAAATATTTTATTTATCCACATATCCATTTGTGTACTGTATTCTTCTTCATTAAAATCAATTAACTCTGGACAAGAGCCAAGAATAAAATTATTTTCCAAATGAAGAAAATAAATTTCACTGAAATAATCTTAATATTAATGAAAAATAATTGAATTGTTTTTGGTTCATATATATTGGGAATTTACTCTGTAAATATATAAGTATCATAAAATGATGTTTATTGTTTTTGTAATAGCATCCTGAGTGCTAGCATTTCCATATTCTTTTAAGGCCCATATATATATATATATATATATATATATATATGTTAAAATGAAGATTTGCACAGGTTAAATATATAAAATACATATTTTGCGGGTCCATCCATGTTAAAAACTTTTAATATTAATATACTGACATTTCGACTTGGGCACACAAGTCATTCACATAGTTATAAAAGGTAGAAAGACAGTTGTAGAGGCGCTACAATCACTGATTTTAATAAAACATTAAAATTCCACCAATAGCAAAAATGTTAAATTTAGGAATGTTTTTTAAAAAAATCTTTCCAAATAGGAGGAAGTTTGCATGTATCATCTCGTTTATTGATACAATCTGGTCTTTTAAGTATTTCAATGGCTTCTCTAATTTTGCACTGGTAGAGATTATGACATCTGGATATGATCCTAGTACTAGAAAAATCAATTTTATTACCTTATTCTATTGTATGGAGTGAGAGTACTGCTGATGACGAGTGTTGTTTAACTGCATTAACATGTTCATCTCTCCTAACACTGATGTGATAATTACTCATACCTATATAAGAATCTTTACAATTTTCACATGAGATTTGATAAACACTATGAGATTTAAGAGGTACTGAATCCTTAGTCTAGGCTATTATATTTCTGATCTTTTGATGAGTAGAAAACACTGTATTTATATTATAGCATTTTAATATACATCCAATACTGTTTGTAGTTTCTTTTACATATGGAACACAAATCCTAATAGCTGATTTATCATCTTTTTGGTTCCTATTTTGTCCATTTTGGGCTTGAAATAAGGCTTTTTAAATAAATTTATAATTATAATTAATTGCTAATAAAGACTATTAATATGATTTATTTCTTATTTTAGATGTGACTTACCTGAAATATTAATTGCTCTATTTAAAAAAAAGTTTTGGCTACATGAACTATCTGAGTTGGGTGATGATGAGAATTGAAATGTAAATATCTGTCCATGTGTGTATTCTTTCTGTAAATCGAAAAAGACAAACTACTTAGTTTCCTGGTGACTAGAACATCAAGAAAAGAGAGTTTTCCATCAGACTCTGTCTCCATTGTAAATTTAATATGAGCATGCATATTACTTAAATGTAAGAAATATCATCTAATTTATTTTTTCCATGTTACTATATGACAAAAGTATCATCTATGTATCTGAGCCAAATGAAAGGTTTTAAAGATGATGATAAAACTTACAAACCATCAAAAAGAGATCAAACTACATATTTGAAAAAAAAGCCATTTTTAATAAATTCTCTATTGAAACAGAGATAAAAATAAAATAATTCCTAGTGAAAAATCATGTGTCTGTCCAAAATTTTATGGACTTCCAAAAATTCACAAACCAGATAACCCCCTTCATATGCAATAGGATCTCTAAATCATATTTTAGATAGATATGTATCTAATTTCATTAAACCTACATTCCCATCTATTAAATCATACATTAAAATTGTTTTCACTTCATTTCTGTTTTAAAATATTTTAAAATTAATGCTAATGACATTCTCGTCAGTTTTGATGTCATGTCTTTGTTTACAAATATTCCAATTGATGAAGCTTTAAATATAAGTTCACAATGCTGTAATTTACCAAGCCATATTACTGCTTTGATTAAACATTGTATTATGAACACATATTTTGTATAAAATGGACAGCATTACAGACAACTTTTTGGTACTCCTATGGGCTCACTTATCTCAGGAGTAATAGCTGAGTTATTCATGAAAAATATAGAAACTCGTGCTTTAGAATCATCATCTTTAAAAACTTTCATTTCGCTCAGAAGTATAGATGACACTTTTGTCTTATGGCAACTTGGAAAAAATAAATTAGATGATTTTTTTCTTACATTTAAATAATATGCATCCTCATATTAAATTTACAATGGATACAGAGACTGATGGAAAACTATCTTTTCTTAATGTTCTCGTCACCAGGACACCAAGTAGCTTATCTTTTTCGATATACAGAAAGAATACACTCACAAACAGATAAATACATTTCAATTCTCATCATCACCCAACTCAGATACTTTATGTAGCCAAAATTATTTTAAATAGAGCAATTAATTATTCAGATAAGTGACATCTGAAAGAAGAAATAAATCATATTAATAATGTTTTATTAGCAAATAGTTATAATTATAAATTTATTTATAAGCCTTATTTCAAGCCCAAAATGGACAAAATAGTAAACGAAAAGATGATATATCAGCTATTAGGATTTGTTTTCCAATATATAAAAGAAGCTACAGATAATATTGGATGTATATTAAAATGCTATAGTATAAATACAACATTTTCTACTCATCAAAAGATCAGCAATGTAATAACCAAGCCTAAGGATTCAACACCTCTTGAATCTCATGTGAAAATTGTAAAGTGTATGTAGGTATGAGTAATTATTGCATCCAGATTAGGAGAGATAAACATGCTAATGCATTTAAACAATACTCATCAGCAGCAGCACTAAAAATAATTGCATTTATATAAACATATTACTTTTTTTTTATCTATCATTCTTACATAAACAATTTTACTTTTCTTTTCCAAGACTCATTCAACAAATAAGACTTTTTACAAAAATCATCATTGTCATTTTCAACCATTGTTGATGCACTGCAAGATAAATTTATTTTCAAGTTCAATCCATCCTCTCCACTCTAGCCTCTCTTTTTCACATCACCTCAGCACACTTTTTTATTTTAACCATGAATCCTCCATGTGTTTTTTTTCTTGGTCTTTTTATAATATCTTGGCATACAGTTTAACATTTCAACTGTCCATCTATTATCATTTGTTATAGCAATATTTCCAGTTTAACCACTTCACACTCTTTTTTTTTTCAATTATGCCAATAAAATTTGTTTCTCACCAATGTATTTCATTTTCAATTTTTTCTTATTACTTACACCTAATTTCCATCTCTCCATACATCCTTGAGTGGTTTTAAGTCTTTGTATTGCTTTTCTATTATGTGTACATGTCTCAGATTTATAAGTAAGAACTGGTCAAACACAATTATTAAAAACTTTTTTTTTCAAACATGGAGGTATATTTCCTTTTAGGAGTAAGTTATTTCTATAAAAGCAATCCAATGAATTTAATTCTGTGATTAATTTTACTCATTATGTTTTCATCTGTAGTAATAATGTGACAAAGGTATTTGTAGTTGTTATTTTCTTCTAACTCATCATTATCAATCTTTATTTTCTTTTTTTGAAAAAATCCAGAAAACAATACTTTAGACTTTTTAATAATTATTTTAATTATTCTTTCTTACTTTCATATGATAACCCTTCCAACATTTTCTGAAATTATAAAGCATTATTTGAAAAAGCAAGTACATTATTTTCAAAATCTTGATGACTTAGATAATCTCCATTTACTTTTATTTCCTTGGATTCCCATTTTAATCTACATAATAATTACTGCAAAACTACTGTAAACATTTTGGAGATATGGAATCACCCTGTTGTACATGCTTTTCAATGCTAATCTTTTTAGAATCATTAAGTAATCTAATTGTTGCTGTTGCATTTTTATAAATACTCTTCAGAATATGGCAATATTCTGGGTCTATATTTTGATAATCCAATGCCTTAATCACTGAAGAAATGCATATAAAATCAAATGCCTTTTCATAATCTACAAATTCAAAGCATAATGACAACTCATATTAATTCAATTCTTTCTATAACTTTTCTCAATACTTTGATATAATCCCTATACCAAAATCACTTTCAAATCCAGTTTACTGCTTTGGTTCACTGCAGAAAAAAGGTTACTGTAAAGTTATCAGGCAAGGCAGTTGGTGTATAAAAGCAGTGGATGATAAGAATCTCCTTATTGCAGACCAGACTGTCATTTGATGGTTATGTTTTGCTTATGTACTTACAAGAAAGATTTCAAAAACTGGAAGAATTGTGTGATATTAATTGAAGCGTTATTGGACTTTGTGCAATTAAAAGAATAGTCTACATGTACTGTACTACAAAGGCATAAATGTTAGAAGTACAAGTGGAGTATGATTCATTATAAATAAAAAATAAAAGAATAACATTGTAGAGATTGTTTGGCGCATTAAACAGAGAGGCTAGATTAGTTATTCATATTAATAGGATATATCAAAGACAGATAATGCAAGTTTATGCCCCAACAAGTTTTTATCCTCACGATGAAGTAAATAATTTTTATTGATGTACACAAAATGCTTTTGATCAGACCAAGAACATTTTAAAATTGCCATGGAAACTTTAATTTTACAATTGGTTAATAATATAGAGATGAAAGTGAAGTAGGTAAGTTTGGTTGTAATGATAGAAATGTGATATGACATAAACTTCTGAAGCTTACAGAAAAAGAAAAACTTTATATTATGATTTTTTTTTTTTTTAGAAAAATGTTTAACTGAACTGGACATGAAAGCTTTCAAATGAAGATATAGCCAAATCGGATTATATTTTGACTAACAGAAATATGTATTTTAATGTGGTAATTTTCTTAATAAATTATCCAAGCTAAGTGATCATCGATTAATGAGATGCAAGATACATTTTATTGCAAAACTAGAGACATAAATTATTAAAAAATATTCATAATTGATATTTCTGATCTTTAGAAACATTCAGATGAATTTAAATTAGATCTTGCAAATCGTTTTCAAATATTACCATATTTTGAATATAATTCAAATTTAAACTAAATCAAAAGAAAGATAATTGATATGTTTTTAAAAATTGCAACAGAGATAATCTAGTTTAATGTTTGTTTTAACAAATAATATGAATACCTTAAATCATATTAAATTTTTACTATACAATAATAAATTATTAATACTAATAAAAACACATTAATAACCTATATTTTAATATTTTAAAGGTAATTATTCAGTTAAAATTATATTACTATTTATTAATGTATTTTTCTTATTCATTTAACAAATTTATATTATATTTTTTAGTTCTTCTATAAAACTAAAAAGCCTCAATTCACCTAATTACAGTCTCATTTTCTGGCCACATCTGCTTAACACTCATGCAAAAATGCCTGCAAAACTAACAAATTATATATAAATGTTCATATAAAAAACAACTTCCTAGCCAATTTCAACTTACCATAGATGATTTCTATAATATATTAATAGTAAGCAGCCATCTACATCAGCTGAAAAGTATCTCTCCAATTAAAAAATGGTCTGAACTAAAAAAATACTAAACACATGCTGTTCAGGTTGTCTATCACACTATAACTCAAACATTGAAGACATAAACTCAACCCTTAAAGCTATAATGACATTTGGTGAAGCAAAAGATCTCATCCATAAGTGCCAATATGAAAACAAACACTTAACTCTGCTATATAACAGAACAACATGGATTTTAGGCTTAGAAAAAATATACCAAATCTATCAGCACTAACAAAAACCACAATAAATTGCACAAAATTTCCAATCTCATATGCTTGTGGCATTCCCATTCTGTCAAAAGATTATTCACTCCTCTCTGGTACTAATGTTGATGAGGCACTTCTGCACCATTTGAAAGTTTCCCTTAAAAAATCTAGAGCACTTCACAGCTATCAACATGTAAAACAAACTTCACACAAAATTACTACATATCAAAACAACACATTATTGATGAAATAGTGTATTTAAAACAACCTAGCTAACTAGGAAATAACTCCATTCCAGCTAAAATCTATAATCAAATGGATTCGATTATATCTCCATTTCTACAGAAATACTATAATTAACTTTGTTCGAAGGAATATCACATCTCTCACTTATCAACAAATATAATATTCTGTGTAAGAAAAAACTTTAAAAATCCACATCCAACAGTAAATGATTTGCATCTCATTACAGTAGAAGACATTGATCAGAAAATGTTTGCTAGAATCATATTTAAACAGTTAAATGTCTATGCTTTATCTAAGATTTCCCCTTCACACTTTGCTGGCATAGGGCAAAAAGCATCTCAAGCAATATTATTAGCACAAGAAACAATATTCTATATCAAACAAAACAAACTACTCCAAGACAGCCTTTGACATCATAGACTGGAACTCCTTATTCTATGTACTAAATAAAATGCTATCAAATCACACACACTTTGTTACAGCTATTAAAAACAATCTTAACAATAGAACAATTAAACTTAAAAAAATATATGAGATTCTCTCAAATCTTTAAGGCAAGTAGAGGCATCCCACAAGGCTCACCACTTGCATTGTTACTATTTGCAATATACTTATGCCAACGATTAAGAATATAGAGCAATATGTAGATGGTATTTTTCCTCCATACCTAGGCTCAACCTTCAAGATCATATCATATGTCGATGATGTTTTGATAATATTCAGGAATCTCCAAAATATACTTATGATACTTCATAAACTGAAGAAATTTGAAACTATAACAGGATCCACAATACAAATCAACAAATCATCTGTATGGCAAATCGCTACCAGTCGCAGTCTTCCTCACTCTTCACAGGTAAATATTCTTCATTTCTTGGCATACCTATTAACCTTTAAAAGACATAACTAAGTCAACACTTAAATCTTCTTGTCATAGACAAATTTAATACAAAAATAAAGTGCTTCAACTCAAAATTGTTATACCCTATAATGAAAGTTTGTATGATCAATGCCATACTAGGAGGCATACTTGCCTATTATAGCCCTTAGATGCATCTCCAAAAAAATATTAAGAATTTTATGAGAATAGCAAAAACATATATATGGGGATCAACATCACAACTTCTATCAATTGAAAATGCCTGTTTCCCAATATGCAAGGGTCGGCTTAACCTAATAGCTCCACAATCATTCACATTCCACATTAGAGCTAAGATGTACATCATAACCACTACTAATCCCTTCCTAAAGATAACTCCTCCACTTTTACTACTCCTTACCATAACTACATATGTGAATTGCCACTTTTTTACTGTTCATGCCATTGAGCATGCTGATTTACTGGACAATTATAACATTAATACTTTAATCAATTATCATACAAAGATTTAAAAAAATCATTTACCCTGATAGTCAACTTTGGTCAACACTATCTACTGCCAGAACACTGATTAAATTTTAAAATTTATGTGTGCCTCCCTCAGGCTAAAATTCGTGCATAATCTGCTACTTGATATAATACCAACAAAGATTTTTTCTCATAAAAATTTTTAAACTTAACATAGATCCTACTTGCATACTATGCAATGCACTCCTGAAAAATACATCACATATCTTTGAGACATGTCCATACTTTTCACCCCTTACATTGCTTTGTATTTCACAAAGACACAATCACTTTTAAAAATATGCTTGTAAACAATATACAGAAATTAAAACCATTTAATGCATTTGTAACCATCCACACTCTCAGAACAATATGGCTTGCCCATTGTGCTGTAATCTTTAACAGCAAAAAATACAATGTACTAAAAAAAATAACAAAGAATGGTATAACATATATATAAATGCTCAAAAAGATATACTACCCAGTAATGTCACAAAAAATATGGCAAAGCAATCTCAGCTGTTCATTAATGCAATAACAGAAATCGTCTCGTTCCAATTCACTATATTCTAAAAACATCCTAAGCAATATAAAAAAAAAAAAATTCCAAAAAAAAAAATTTAAAAAGTTCTTAATGTAAATATACTAATTCTTGTAAATATTTTGTTACTAATAAAGTCTACTTATATAAAAAAATATATATATATATTATTTAAAAGAAATATTAAATTATTTTTAGTCATATATTTATGAGTTAAATAATATTATATACAATCTTCATAATAATAATAATAAAAAAGTAATATGCGATGTCTTCAATGTATAATTCTTATATATTAGTTTTCAGCAAATGCTTTATGTATTTATTCTTGGGATTACTTATTTGTGTCTTTCATTTTTTTCCCGAAATTAATCACATCTTTACTCTGAAATTTATTTTTCTTGTCTTTTTTTTTTTTTTACCATTTAACTATTTATTCAAAAATACCCATTATTATTTCTTACTATTTTAAAAACGTGACTAATTTGTTTGTATTTTTTTTTGTTTAGTCTTACTTGCTTTTGTCAATAATGTTCAGTCAGGTCAGACATGTAAATATCAAACATATCACAGCTATTATCGAGGAATTCAGATTTCAGATGATTTGCGATTTTTTTTATAACAATGTTATTTTAATTCTTATAAAACGAGACTTTATTATACAAACTATTAAAAATATTTTTTCGAAATAAATAAATAAGTTAAATTTTATTTAACAGTGATAATACTATTTCTGATTTTATATGATATACGTATGTTTTATTTTTTAAAAAAAAAATATTCTAATTGGGGTTATTAAACAAAGCATATATAATTTTACTTACAAATAATATAGATGAGTATGATTTACTTCAGCTCTATTTGCATAAGAAGTATTGTTTATTTTATTATCTTTTCCAGGAACATATAATAAAATCTTTTTCTTAGCTTTCTTTAAAGATAAACCTATTTTCTTTTAACGCTTTTATCACAAGATTAATAATTATTCTAATCTTTTAGAGTGTTCTTTAAAACTTCCATACGTTTTCAATCTTTTTTCAAGGATTCTACTTTAAGTTCTTCATGGTCAATTTAAAGATTTTTTTTAAGGAAATGCTTCTTTAACTAAAAAATACTAACTTCTCATCACTATATATGATTCAGTAGTATATATTGATTTTAATATATATATATCAGTGTAGATTATTTACTTTTATATTCAACTATTGTGCCGATCAAAACCTGTTTATCCATCTAACATGAGCTGGAACTCACAAAATGTACTTCAAACCCAGTCAAGCCCAAGATTTAGGTCAGGGACCAGCCTGGATTCGAACCCACTCTCTAAGCCCCAGATCTAACACCTAATGAATAACATAATAGTGATGGTACATGAGAATTAATCTTAATCCAGCCGACTAGCAAAACTGAGCAAACAATGAGACATCTATTAACTATGATTATATTAAAATATACATAAGCATTGCTGTAATATGTGGAAGTGGAGGAAAAGGAATTCTAACTACTCAAATAAGTTAGACAATAAAATATAATTTAATATACTGAAAAATTATTATACATTTATAAATAAAGTGCATTAGTATGTGCGTGAATGAGCAAGCGATAGATAATTACATAGTGTCATTCATGCTATTATTTCTCATATGCTCTTTATTAGCTAAATAATATATTACAAATAAACACACATCTTTGGTGGGTCTAATATTAAAATGCCAATCAAATATTAGAAAGAATTACATAATACTGCCATTAACTCTTTGATTTATGGTTCTGAAATGTGGTGACTAACATATGAATTAGGGGAGCGTTCTGAAATTCATTACAGATATAAATACAAACTATTTTCCTTCCATTATGGTCGTGAAAATACATAAAATACATTTGAAAACATTTGATTATATTTAAACCTATGACAAAATATTTAATGACAAATTATTTTAACAATAGTAAGACAAACGCTTTATTTTCCCCAAGGCATATAGATACTCTTAAATATAGATATATAATTATGAAGGTAGGATTGTATATGATTGAAATAAACTTAATTAATAAAATAGAAGTAATTGGCATTTATATATATCTTTTAAGCAAAGCTTAATTTTAATATTAGAGCATTAAAACTGGGTCATGAAGCAAAAGAAATAATAATAATAATACGAAGAAGTTTGCAGTGCTGACATAATAGCTTAAAAATAACTAAGAGGAAATGGTCATGCTTCTGGATGAAAAACGAAAACTCACACCCCCTTCTTGGGTAGTGCTTAAAGAAAAGTGGATAGGCATATCATGGCCCAGACTTTTGCTGGTATAACCAACGTGAGAGGCCTTTTATCTACAAAGTGTATATGCATAGCATGTGCCAAACTTACGGGATCACCACCAGAGGTATTTGATACGGAATAAATGTGGTTCCAGATAGCTCAACTATCTATGGAATGAGAAGAAATCTATGGGCTGGAACTTGTCTTAACCCCCAGATTAAGAAGCACATATATATAATCATGAAGATCGGCTATATGTCAGGAACGCAGCAATGAGACATGTCTTTAACAACATTGAATAAATGTTACTGCTTTAAAATAAATTACCCTTGTTTGAATACTATAATACGCCATGCAATTATAATATATATAGAAATTTAGATTTCATTTACTAACATATACTTGAGGATTTTATTTAGCAAAAGAAAGATTTAGATTTCAAATTAATAAAATATACGTTAAGATTTGATTTAGTAAAAGAAACATTAAGATTCACCCCCATCCCTTTTCTGATATTTAAAATAAATCAATCCCACTTCCTTTGATTTTACAATAAATGAAATATTTAAGTACTTTACTTGATATTTTAAGCATAGACAATTTTAAGAGTATAGAAAAAAAATAACTAGCAGTTATATAGAAAACAAATTATAAGTCACCCTTTCAGAATTTAATAAATAATTATAAAATAAATGTTTCAAAGCAGTTCTGGATTTTCCCTGGTAGAAAATCCAGAGTTAAACAAACAAATATATATATATATATATATATTATATTGAAACATAAATAGAATGTTGGCTCGTAAAACAATCTGGTGAGTGTATTAATTAACAACACGTTATATTTTAAGAGGATGTTAATAAACTTGATTCATGAAGGCTTACTTAAAAAGACGAAAGAATTTTTAGAAAATTCAATTTTTCAGATTGTTTTAGATTGACATATTAATAAGCAAGCAGATATATAAATCAAATAATAAATATATATATAAATAAATGACCACACCAAAATTAAAAAGAAGTTAAAGCATATGAGATAGGATTAAATTTATAGAAATTATTGAGAGCAAAATTACATTCACAGATATATA
>JAQFVV010000328.1:660525-663025 GCA_028023455.1 Epiperipatus broadwayi | reverse complement strand
GTCACTATCCGATTTTATTTCTCTAGATTTATCTATGCAGTACATCGACAAATTTCTGTCTACATTTCTAACAATAATAAAATTCATTTTTAGTTCAAACTATACAGCTATTCTTAAGAAAATCTTTTACTACTTATCTCGTATATTTATAATATACCAACTATTTTAAAATTATCTGAAGATTTTGCAACATAAAAGTTCAAAAGAATCACATAATTATTATGATACTTATTATTAATTATATTTTTAAAACAACTTATTGCATGCACATTTAAAATTACTACTATCTCAAATATATGTTTTAATGTTGGATAAAATGTGTACTTATAATTTAAAAACTTTCATACATCATTCTTCATTAATAGATGACCTAAAAAAAAATACATTATGCATTATCAATAATATCACAATTACCAAAACGATCTCTATCTTCTTGATCGTATTCTGAAGGCTTCACCATTCCATTACTTCTTGTAGATATTTAAAACTTCCATACATACATTTTATTTTTATAATAATATTTCTATCATTCTATTAAGCTATTATATTTAAAATCTCATTATTCTTAAATTCATGTTTATATGTTTCCCTAAGCTAATATAGAAATTTTATATTTTAAATACAATCAAATTAAAAATATTAAATTATATTTACGATACTGCTTTGTCGAACTTGCTTGAAAATTGTTCATAGTAAAGCTAAAAAAAAATATATACTTTATTTTTTCTTTCAGTCACTTAATGTTCTATTAAAAAATAACTCTGTTTAATAATCTTCATCGACGATGATCCTTAGTTTTCTCAATATTTTATACACTTATTAATTCTTGATATCTCCTTCAACATAGTCTGCTAGCTTTTTCCTGCGCGTCTGGTTTCCCCCCGATGCATCTTGTAGATATTTTATTTAAAATCTTCAATAATTTTCTATTTCCATGGATCCATTTTTATTTAGTCATTTAGTATTATATTTCTTTGATCAAGCATTATTTTCATTGAGTACTTTATAATATTTTTCTCTTCTTATTGGATAAAGGTTTCAGCTCT
Organism: Epiperipatus broadwayi; assembly: GCA_028023455.1. Classification (NCBI taxonomy): domain Eukaryota; kingdom Metazoa; phylum Onychophora; class Udeonychophora; order Euonychophora; family Peripatidae; genus Epiperipatus; species Epiperipatus broadwayi. The sequence continues at coordinate 661,979 of JAQFVV010000328.1, read as the reverse complement.
TTTTCTATAAAATACATATATCACTTTCATATTAGTCTTTAACTTTTTCTCACACTTCTGGAACTATAGTTTTAATAATGTTTTCTTTACAAAATAAACATTCTTTCTCCATCGTTATTTTTCTTGATACTAGAACGCATATTAAAATTTTGTTCATAGAGAAGTATAACTTAGTTTTAAAATAGCTCTGTAAATTTATCGTCATAAATTGTTCTTGACGATCAGCAGCTTCTTTTTCAGATTTTCACATATCGTCCCAATTGTATTCCTTTCAGTTATAAGATTAAGTTTCAGGTTGAGCACAACTAAAGTCGTATTATGATACTTTCCCATTATTTTTCTTTCATCAATCACTTTAAATATTTTTTCTTGTACTTCCATGTTACTGTAGGCTTTCTGGTTAAATTTGAATAAAATTTCCTGGTAAGATAAACTTAAAATTAGCAATACATATCTCTGTAGTCAAAAATATATTATATATTACAGAATAACTTTTAGAATAAATCCGAAATTATAAATTTATATTACTGTTCAGCTACGACGTTACCAGCTATAAAAATTTGTTACTTTCTCTTTCACTTTCACATTACTTCTCCCGCTCTGTATAATTCTTAGATTTTTGTCTCTTAATTTTACATCCTTTGATTGGTTAATATTTATTTTAGCGCGAACAATTTATTCATTTTATTTTGATAACAGAATGTATATTTTAAAATTAAGAATTGATGACGTAATGTCTGGAATATTTATACCAATATTTTTAAATTCAATTATAGTTTTATATAAAAAAAATCATCTAAGCTTTAAAATAATTATTAAAACAATATTTAATATTTATAACTTTCATTTTAATGATCGATGGCAATTATATCTAGTTTTAAATTCACACAGTTTATTATTATTTTAACAAGAGTGTGTGTGAAGGTATTTAATATACGGTCACGTGTCTACCAACTTTATAAAAATGATTTTTTATTTACGTCTTGGTTTTAAATTACCAAAACTGATATATATTTTATAAAATTTGGAAAACAATTTTAAAATGTAGAACTAAATATAATTCTCACCATCCCACAGTTTATTAATAAATTATACTCTATTAAATTTGATTTTTTAAATACAATTATAACATTACATTTCATTTATTTAATTTATTAGTTTTTAAATATTATACTAAATAATTGATATACTTTTAACTATCTATAGCTGTATTATTTTATATGGCCAGTTTTCACAACCATAAGCAATGATATTTAAGCTTTATTTAACTGTTTTCTTTTAAATAATTTATTACACTGTTACCTACCAGGTATTTTCAGTTTTAAATTATATTTTAAAATCTACTTATCCCATTATTATTTATATCTCTTACAAATACAACTCAAAATTTAAAATTTTTTAATAATTGACCTTTCTACCCTACCTATGACCTACAGACAAGGGCACAATATATA
>JAQFVV010000328.1:586768-660025 GCA_028023455.1 Epiperipatus broadwayi | reverse complement strand
GAATAAACAGAGAATATATTTATTGGGTTAGAATATATATATATATATATATATATATGAGAGAGAGAGAGAGAGAGAGAGAGAGAACTGATTAGAAAATTTTAAATAATTGCTTTAACAACATAACTGGTAAACGAATGCAAGCTTTAAAATATACAAAAAAGGTATTTCTGTAATGTAAGAATTTGAAAACGAAATATGATAAACTAATCAATTTACTAAAAAAAAAAAAAAAATTAGATAGAATATATGGGACTACAAATGTAAAATAAACTTAGAACAAATGCACAAAAAAGTTAATCATAAAAAAAAGAAGTATGAGATTTTTGATATTTTACACTGAGAATTTTTTAATATTATAAGAGATAAGGTTTTTTTTAGTAATTGGTATTGTAACAAAAAAAAAGACAATTTAAACAAATGCTATTTTGCCCAATTCTACCGTAAAACTATACCATCGCTTAAAGTCTGTGGTAAAATCAATTTATGTTTTTTTTAATCAAGCATTGAAATGAAAATAGTGTAACAAAAATTCATTCCAAAAAAATTATGCTGAAAATTATTCAGTTTTACTTAATGTACTTTAAAATCAACTAATAAGTGAAGATCATAATAATTGCCTTAAGATGATCTAAATTATCAGGAAATAAGCAAGATAAAGCAATGTCTAGTTTATTACAAAAAAAAAAAATATATATATATATTTGATTTACTAAAGAGTTCTTAATTATGATATATATATATATATATATATATATATATATATAGATCATTTTTATATTAAAAGTTCTACAATATATATATATATATATATATATAGTAGAACAATAATATAAAAATGAATTACATATTGTACTGATGTTTTAATATAATTTCTAATTGTATTATAAAGCATTGAATTATCTTTCTTCGTTTTTTGTTTAAAAAAATATATATATATAAAAAACATAAACGATGATTAAATTCTTTTAGCATAACTAAATTTGCTTTTGTCGTACAGTAATTAACTTTTAAGTGATGGTAAACAAAATATTTTTTAATTATTAATAAATAAAAAAAATTGATTATTAGATTACATATTTTTCAGTATTTTTCTCTGTCTTTTTTTTCTTTTACTTATTTATGTATATACTCATTCGCTATGTACATTGGTATTTTTTTTTTTTTTTAAATGAAAATATATAATAAATATTATTACCACAATGTTCAAGATAAAATTTTCAGTACATGTTTGCTAAACTAAACTTTCAAGATTTATGATAGCTATATTGATCTTGAATTAAATAGTAGACAAAGTGCTTTCTTGTTTAAAAAGACAGTTATAAATAGATTTTAATTATGTTTTTATAGATTTCTAGATTTTAAATGTTCATGTAATAAAATTAAACATATATATATATTTCAAGTTTTTATTTGTTGTTAAAATTGATTACTAAACTCAACATTATTCAAATATTTTTTAATTATTTTTTATAAAAAGCTTACTCTAAAGATTATTTTAGCGAGAAGAAAGCTGGGATGTTTTTTACAGAGATACACTGTATATGTTTATTTAATATTATAAAAAAAAAAAGTATGATTTGAAGATTCAAATCAGTTCAAAAATAAAGTTTGTACTTGTAAATCTCTTCAATTTTGTACTATTTTATTATATTATTCACTAACTCAATATCAAATAATGTTTACTTATTATATTTAAAATATGTTTTGATAGTATTAATGCACTCGTATCTTCTCCATTTTATAAATAATAGCTTCCTCGGTGGATTGCAATTTAAAAATATAATGCATATTGATAATCATATCTTAAAATAGATGCTAAAACATTAAATTAATTCTTTTAAAATCATATATCACTCATTATTTTTTTAATTGTCATGCTTTAGATGAATTATGATGTCACTATTTGAAAATCTCTCTTTGCTTCCTTACTACATATTCAATAGTTTATTAGGGGTTGTTTTAACTTTTTTTTGGAATTTTTAAGCAATATATATATATATCATTATATAATGGCAGCTAGTTGTTTTTTTAATCTGAAAATATTTAACATGTACAGTATATTTTTTGATGCATCAAGGTCTAGCTATAACAAAAATGCTCAACATAAAAAGACCCAAAACAGTTTTAAATATTATAATATTAATTTTCAAGTGTCCACATTCTCATGTACAATATAATTTTACATTATATTATGGTTTAAATATCATAGACATTTATATATTATAACCATCATATAATGCACATGACAATAAATATGGGAACTGGCCTTAACAATAGAGAATAAATAAGCCTTTGTAACCTTCAACTATAAAGATAATAAAAATATTATTAGAACCCAGCAGGCTAGCATGAATAAATCTAAGGTCAAAAAGGCATGCCACCAACCAAGTTTAAACTACATTGTCTCTTCCAATAAAGTCACAGAGAATAAAGAATAATAAGATTAGTTATAACATCTTCTTACAGCTAATATTAAACATTGATTAATTTAACTTTAAGATCTAAAGCAAAAATATTACAAGATGAATTTAATTTGCAATTCTTCTAGATAGTTAATGATCAGGATGACATATATCTATGAAATGAGTATGGAATTAGAATTAGGAATTGGATAATAAATGAATCAAGATGTAGAAGATTAAATGGATAATGGAAAACAAATAATAATTAACTAATTAAAATGAATGAACTTATGATGAGGAGAAGAAAAAAAGAAATGTTCTATGGTGATGAATAATTAAGATGATGATATAATAGGGATCAATGAAGAATGAATCAGTTATGATAATGATTTAAGATAAAATGAAGATGAAATAAAAAAAAAGAAAAAATATGGATGAGCTATGATAAAAATGTTGATGATGAAGAATGACATCCTGAACTATAAAACTAATATTGTATCAAACAACAGCAAGCTAATAATGAAATAATGGCAAGGCATATTACATAACTTAAGAATGAAAAAGTAACAATAGATTCAAAGTTGAGACTATTAATCAATAACTCAATTTTCTCAGGGTTCAAATAACATAAATGCTCCTATTTTTAAAGAGAGGGATTTTGCCCCTATTCTAATATAGCAAGCAAAGACATCTCATAAAACAAAAGGGGGATTAATAGCAAATAACTTAAGAAATGACAAGTAACAATAGATTCAAAGTTGAGACTATTAATCAATAAGGCAATTTTCTCAGGGTTAAATAACTCAAATGCTACTATTTTAAAAGATATATTTGGATCAGAGAGAGGAAATTTACCACTACCTAAATATACCAAGCAAAGACAGATCATAAAACAAAAGTGGTTTTAATAAAGAATATTTTCCTTTTTTAATATCAACAATAAAATAAAATTTAAATTTTATGAGGTATTAATAAAGTAAATTAATAATTTATGAACTATCTTTTATTTAACAACCATGAACAATATATTCAAGATCAGTGAATGATATATCTAATGACTTGGATAAACAGGTTATTTCAAAAACTAAATATTTAATCTTCAAAACAATATTTAAAAATAATACATGTACTTAAGATCAACAGTGTTTTGATCAATAAGCAATAAGATTTTATATGTTATAAATGCAAGAGCTTAGCAAATCTTATTTTGCTATGCTAACACATAATAAAATCTATTATATTAACTGATGATGATATTTATGACAACAATAAAATTAATATGTTCATAGAAATAATAATAACAATATGGATAGTGTCTAACAATAAAACCAAAGACAACTAAATACATTTTTAAAGAAAATTTATTTACATTATTTATGAGTTTGTTAAACACTAATAACATAAGAAACATACATAATCATGGACAGTTGTGAACAGAAATTACTTAGACCAATGTTTAATTACATCATTATATTACTAAGGGAAGATCTCTTTGGCTCCATTTACTATTTTGACAGATTATTATCTTTTAAGTAATTATTATTTAAGTCTATTAATGTTACTGAGTTAAGTTTGACTTATTATTCATTTTATATTTTACCTATTTAGTAATAGCACAATTTTAAGAACTTATTCACTTAAAATATACACAGGCAATATATTTCAAAAGTCCTATCTAATGGTTAATAAGCTACCAATACTATTGTACAAAATAACACAATCATATATTTAAGATATAATGACTTATGCTACTATATGCCACTAAAAACTATTGATTTCTTATTTTAATCCATTTATTTAGGCTATTAATCAGGTAACATTGCTTTAAAAGTCAAGACTATTATTATTCCACCTTTCAATTATTAGTTTCATCTTATAGGACACTTTTAAGATTAAGAAAACTATCAGCATTCTAGGCAAATTGGGTATAAACAATAAATAATATAGATTAATGGTATAGATGAGATCATCTGAGATGGACAGGCATTAGAAGACAATCTATTATATAAGTAACTTTTAACTAATATTATCTCTTATCATAATTCTGCTCAATGCTAAATACACACTACATTTTTAAATACTACATTCCAGAAATGATTTTGTTGCTAAAAATACTAAACCATTAAAACTTAGGTATATAAAACATAATAAAACATATGATATATACAGAAATATAATAGGGTTGAGCTAAGGTAAAGGAGAGCAAACAACAACATAGTCCAAATCCCAGTATCACTTTTGGAGCACCTTTAGAGATATGAAAAAAAGGGATGGTCAAACCCTTATCTAAATAATTATACCAATAAATGGTCTGAAATCCCAGTGTCACCTTTGTTGCATCTTTGGAGATATTATTAAATAACTATACCAATGCACTACAAAAGTATGGCCTTAATATGCTCAACATTTTATGGGTATCATTCATGATTCATCCATGATAATTATTTACATCATTATTCAGGGTAAGAGAACAAGTACACCTGATATGATGCAACACAGATCTACCACATATTTCAAAGGTTATACATGTATTACCATAATCATTCAACATGATAACAGTCAAACCTCACACTTATATAACTTACCATGAATATATAAAGACACTAAGCAAAACGGAATATATTACTATTTGACACATAAAAATTATAATTATCAATATCAATACAAGAATTATCTATAACTATAGCTGTCATTAGCTATTAATTAGTCACATATAAAATAACATATTTAATGCACTTGAATTAACTAGATTTGAATATTACTCATTTATTATTATTCAACAATTGTAGCTTTTATTAACTAGAAAGAAAAATATTAAGAATAAATTGTAATAATTTATTGTGAGAAATTTTAAACTTCTTTCCTGTGTTCATATTTTAAATATGAATAAAGTTTATAATAAATAATATTATCTTTACCATTTTTTATATTTGATCAAAATATTTATATCATGAGTTTCATTTTCTACATAAGCTGGGTTTTATATTTGTAATAGTAATGAATACAACATTACAAGGTAATACATGGAATATAAATAAACAATCATTTCATGAACCTTTTTTTTTTTCACATTTCTTCTTGTGAAACAAAAAAAAATAAAATTATAATTGTACAGTTTTGTACTATGTTGTGTTATATTGTTAATAAACTTTGTTTTATTTATTGTTAGATTTGTTTGAGTATTTTGTTTATTGTTGTCTGCTCTGCCATGAATTTATGCTTTCCATAATCTAGAGGCAATTTTAAATATCTGAGTGATGGTATAAATATGGTAGACATTTTTAATTATTCTTACTAATAAACTCTCATTTAATAATGTGCCTGTTGTGCATTATAATATAAAATTCAATACTGCCTACTGTAATACTAGTAATCATAAATAAAAGAGACAGTTATATAACATTACATTTTAGCCAAAAAATATTTTTATTAAAATTTACCAACACCATAGTTTCATCCATTAACAAAATCATTTTCTATCATATGTGTGTACCTGTTATATGAGAATATGATATAAATAGACATAAACAATAATTGCAAATTTGGAATTTATCATTAACAATAATTGCATGTAATATTCTTATACAAAAGTGCTTATAATTATTTAAGTAAGTCATAATCATTATCAATTCACTTTATTTGGTCAACAAAGAAATCAGGAAAGAAAAAAATATAATGTCATGATTTGTGAAGAAATGTATACTACTGTCCTAGTTCATGGAATATTTAATATAAATTCCAAAATAAATTTCTAAGAATTGCCAATTTAACATTCATTTATCAATGATGTGTTGTCTCTTCTCACTGTATTACTATAATCAAAAATAAATTAGAAGGTACAAAATTTTTGATTTTTGAGAAAACTGAAGCAGTAGTTGCATACCTATTTTCTATAGTTTGAGTATGACTGTATAGCAAATGTTTTAATTTTTTTCTATACAATATCTTGAGTCATCTTTATATGATTTATTGCATTTACAAATAATTAGATAGATGATATTAATCTTTTACTCTATTTTCTTTTTATGATACAACATTATTAGAAAGTTTTTATGTATAAGATGATGATTTTTATTATTATTTTTTACACTAAAAATCCCTATATGCCCCTATATACTGATGACTAAACATTAACTAATTGGATTTAATATAATAGCAAAAGAATGTATATATAACCTGTTTCTTTTTATTTCTATGTGTATTTATATTTATTATAATTAAAAAAAAATGTGCTAATCAATTTAGGAATTACATGCACTATCATATAAAATAAGTATAAGGCAAATTGCAATTAAAACTATAAATAGTTTTTATTTGCATTTTTTTTTGTTTGTAATATGTAAACTTATTTTTCTTTTTTAAGTTCAAAGATTATTTCTTTGATTACATATATTAAACAACTTCATTGCTTCTGAAGTTTTAATATAACGTATTTTATAATAAAAAAAACTGTTTTTTTTTTTTTATAAAATGACTTGAAGAATATATAAAAAGAGATACTGACAGTTATAAGTTCAATTTTTAGTTTAGTTGGAAAAAAGAAAAAAAATAGTAAGAAAAATGGCAACTACAATCTTGTCATTCAAACCATAAACTTAATGCCACAGTTAAAGTGAACATTTTTTTTATTTATTGTATTGTCATAACCATCCCCCAAAAGTTAAGATTCCCTGATATTTGTTACATTTGAAAACATTAACAAACTTTGATAGAGATTGTTTAAACAATAATTCATTTTTAAATAAGAACACATTTTATTTATTTGCTATCAAACTCTGAATTGTAATATTAACACAAGCGTATTCAGAAAAAATAAAATAAAAGTATAATTAGTTTGTATGTTTGCATTGATAATATGGGTTCTGATAAATATTTTTTACATATTTAATAAATTATTTTAATATATATTATGGCATTTTATTTCATCAAATGTTACATGAATTTTCTTATAACTTTTTTAATTTATAATTATATCAGAATATCATTAATTCCTGGCATATTAGATTTAATTGTTATCAAAAACTCTCTAATAATAATAATAGTAATAATAATAATAATAATAATAATAATAATAATAATAATAATAATAATAATAATAATAATAATAATAATAATAATAATAATAATAATAATAATAATAATAATAATAATAATAATAATAATAATAATAATAATAATAATAATAATAATAATAATAATAATAATAATAATAATAATAATAATAATAATAATAATAATAATAATAATAATAATAATAATAATAATAATAATAATAATAATAATAATAATAATAATAATAATAATAATAATAATAATAATAATAATAATAATAATAATAATAATAATAATAATAATAATAATAATAATAATAATAATAATAATAATAATAATAATAATAATAATAATAATAATAATAATAATAATAATAATAATTATTTCAGTTTTTTTTCTTCACTATTAATAACTATGTAAGATTTAATACGCTTGACATATATAGTGAAATTAAATTCATAAGCATTACATTAATATTTCTTAAGGTTTAAGTGCTATCAGAGCCCTCAACTTCATATTCATAGCCTCCCAAACATAATAATTTATGCAAATCTATGCAAGCTCTTTATATTGTCCATCTCTTTGAAATAGAAAAGTATGTATCTTTCCTGTTAATTGCCTTCAAGTCTCTTGCTATATACCATGCTTCTTTAACCTTCCTTTTGATGTCATTTCTTTCAGTGGAAATTATTTTAGCACTTGCAGGCTCAAATTCATGATTAGCCTTTTTTGGTGGTCCACAAATACTGAGCTACCTTCATTTCTGCTTAATACTCTTTTGTATAAGTATTTGTGTTGAGCTACTCTACTGTTTATAGTGGCCTGAGTATCACCATAATATACTCCTCCACAGTTAGCCTGAGGGCATGTTATCCTGTACATCACATGTGTTAATTGTAGGTCAATTTTATCCTTAGAATTGTTAATAATTCTATAAGGGTTAGGAGGGGTTCGAAAACCTACTGTGAATTCATTCTGTAATTATTTGACTAGTTCACTTGCAATATTAAAAATATATGGCAGACATATATGTTGTTTTTTAGTTTTTTTTATGGTTTGGTTATGTTTTCATAAAATGTTTTGATTCTAGTATTGATGGTTACTAAATCATAACCAACCTTCATTAAATCATTAACATACTGGTTAATATTTATTCTTCTTTCCTCTTCATATTTGCATAAATGGTAATTCCTGAACAAAAAGGCAGAAAGCCCTGCCAATTTGTGGGCACTTGGAGTTTTGGATTTAGTATGGATGTATCCTCTAATGTTTAATGGTTTTACTTTCATATTGTAATTAAAACATCTGTGCATTCTCTTTATTATTAAGTCCAAGTAATTAATTGTATTCAACTCATTCTCTTCAGTGCAGTTAAATATCAAGTTGGTATGTGCCTGCAACTCATCCTGAATGGCTGTTATTATTAGTTTAAGTGCTGTAATAAATATGCCATCTACATACCTACAGTAAATTATTCCATGTGTTTGTTCTTGGAACTTCGGTATAATATTTTTTTTCAAAATAACTGATTACAATGCTAGATACAATGCCACTCATGGGCAGTCCCATAAGCCATCCATTATTCATCCTATACCATTTATTTTCAAACACTGTGAGTATATTCTCATCTAACAATTTCATAAAGTCAATGATAAATTTTATCTTTTGTTCAGGACAGTGATTATTTTGACGCTCTTCTTTAATTATCCTAATTGAACCTTTTCTGTTTATTGAACCATAGAGTTCAGATATATCCATGGCTGCTATTTTAAAACTGACATCAATGGCTGCATTTTTAATTAAATCAACAAACTCAAACGAAGATTTTATAGTATAATTGCCAAATCCTATTAAGTCTATTAACCATGAATTTATTAATTTTGCTGTGTTTGCATAATGTACACCTCCAAAGTCAAGCATTAGTCTTAATGGAGTCCCTTGTTTGTGCAAAAAAAGATTTTAGCATTTGCAAACATCCGTAGTTGAGATGTGGCTGGAACAATAAAGTTATGAATGCAAAAAAGTTCTTTAATGAAAATTAAATTATTTGTCTGAAAGAGGACAAAGACAATCGTTTTGTAATAATGGATGAAGAATATAAAGAAAAGATGAGAATACAAATTCAAAAATTAGCTTCGAGTTAATAGTTGAAGTTAATAATAGAATGAACAGAGAAAAGTTTATCTCTTTGATCCTATGCAAGCATAAAAATAAAAAGATCAATAAAGCTGAATATAATAGAATATATCCATCTCCCACATCTCAACCACAGATGTTTGCAAATGCTAAAATATTTTTTTTTATTTTTAGCACAAACAAGGCACTCCATTAAGACTAATGCTTGACTTTGGAGGCATACATTATGCAAACACAGCAAAATTAATAAATTCATGGTTAATAGACTTAATAGGATTTCGCAATTATACTATAAAATCTTCGTTTGAGTTTATTGATTTAATTAAAAATGCAGCCATTGATGACAGTTTTAAAATAGCAGCCATGGATATATCTGAATTCTATGGTTCAATAAACAGAAAAGGTTCAATTAGGATAATTAAAGAAGAGCTTCAAAATAATCACTGTCCTGAACAAAAGATAGAATTTATCATTGACTTTATGAACTGGTTAGATGAGAATATACTTGTGATGTTTGAAAATAAATGGTATAGGATGAATAATGGATGGCCCATGGGACTGCCCATGAATGGCATTGTATCTAGCATTGTAATCGGTTATTTTTTAAAAAAAGATTATACCAAAGTTCCAAGAACAAACACATGGAATAATTTACTGTAGGTATGTACTTGACATATTCATCACAGTACTTAGACTAATAATAACAGCCATTCAGGATGAGTTGCAGGCTCATACCAACTTGATATTTAACTGCACTGAAGAAAATGAGTTGAATACAATTAATTACTTGGACTTAATAATAAAGAGAATGCACAGATGTTTTAATTACAATATGAAAGTAAAACCATTAAACATTAGAGAATACATCCATACTAAATCCAAAACTCCAAGAACCCACAAATTTGCAGGGCTTTCTGCCTTTTTGTTCAGGAATTACCATTTATGCAAATATGAAGAGGAAAGAAGAATAAATATTAACCAGTTTGTTAATGATTTAATGAAGGTTGGTTATGATTTAGTAACCATCAATAAAAAATCAAAACATTTTATGAAAACATAACCAAACCATAAAAAAAACTAAAAAACAACATATATGTCTGCCATACATTCCTAATATTGCAAGTGAACTAGTCAAATAATTACAGAATGAATTCACAGTAGGTTTTCGAACCCCTCCTAACACTAATAGACTTATTAATAATTCTAAGGATAAAATTGACCTACAATTAACACCACATGTGGTGTACAAAATAACATGCCCTCAGGCTAAGTGTTGAGCAGTATATTATGGTGAGACTCGGGCCTTTAATAAACAATAGAGTAGCTTAACACAAATACTTATACAAAAGAGTTAAGTAGAAATGAAGGCAGCTCAGTAATTGTGGACCACCAAAAAGAGGCTAATCATGAATTTGAGTCTGCAAGTGCTAAAATAATTTCCACTGAAAGAAATGACATCAAAAAAAAGGTTAAAGAAGCATGGTATATAGCAAGAGACTTGAAGGCAATAAACAGGAAAGATACATGCTTTTTAATTTCAAAGAGATGGACAATATAAAGAGCTTGCATAGATTTGCATAAATTATTATGTTTGGGAGGCTATGAATATAAAGTTGAGGGCTCTGAAAGCACTTAGCCTTAAGAAATATTAATGTAATGTTTAAGAATTTAATTTCACTATACATGTCAAGCGTATTAAATCTTAAATAATAATAATAATAATAATAATAATAATAATAATAATAATAATAATAATAATAATAATAATAATAATAATAATAATAATAATAATAATAATAATAATAATAATAATAATAATAATAATAATAATAATAATAATAATAATAGAAAATGGATTCTTTTTATAAAGATTAATATTTGGTTGAATAACCTGATAATAATTACAATTTTTTAAATTCAATATATATATATATATGTAAATACAGTAACTAAATAATTAAAAATGATAATAATTACAATTTTTTAAATTCAATATATATATATATATGTAAATACAGTAACTAAATAATTAAAAATTTTATCCACTTAGAAAAAAAGAACTAAAGAACACTTGCTATTATTAAAACATGTTCAGAAATTGAAACAAAATTGCATAGTAGATAATAATATTTCAGCATCTGTTTTTTTATGACCATAATAAATCATGTAGTTATGGTTTAACTTCAATTTCAATAGTGTAAAAATATTGCAAATTGAAAAAAATAAAAATAAAAAAAATAAAGGAAGCTATGCTAATATACAAATATAAACATGACTTAATTAACAGGCAAGCAGCAAATGTTAAGATCATGGAATTGTGTGAAAGTTAGCATTTCAAAGCTTTAGTTGACATAGATTACTGGGATAATCGAAAGCACTCCTATGTGGATAAAATTTTTAATTATTTAGTTACTGTATTTACAAATATTCAGTTAGATAATTATGTATATTGTTTTAAAAATACAGACACTAATCATAATATTATATATATATATATATATATATATATATATATATATATATATATATATATATATATATATATTGACCTTCTAGTTTGGCACGAGAAATATTATTTGTAATTGTGTAATATTGTATCAGTAATATCTGATATTATCTTATTAATAAAAATGAAATAATGTGAAAATTTAAATTTTTTTTTATTTATGATTTAAAACTATGCTTAGAAGTATTTATAGGTGTAATTTGAGGATTATTAGATATTTAATATTTTACTTTAGTGTATAATCAATGATAGGATAAGGGGGTGGCTTGTCACAAAAATAGTCAGTTCAGTTTAGGTTGATTCTAAGTGGTTTTATTTAATTACAGAACACTATTAAGATTTGTTTGGATGATTCTTTAGTTCATTTGATTTTTATATTTTAATCCATAGTATAAACAGTGAAATATATTTAACTCATCATCATTAGAATTGTTGTTTCAGTCACATCAGTTTAATATCTATAGTACATTATTTGTAAATATTCATTTATGTCTGTATCATTATCCAACTTCATTTTTCATCCATATGCTTCATGAAACCATCAAATATCATATCTCATATCCAAATATTTAATTTTACCATTACTAGTTTAAAAACCAGTTTAATTACCTTTTAAATAAATTGATGGATCACTGGACTGGTAAATTATTAGGCAACAAATATGCTGTAAAATATTTTATTTGTTAAAATAATTATTAATTTTATTCTGTTACTTTAAAAATACAGAATGTTTAATTCTTAGTTCAATTTAATATTTAATTTTTTTTTATTTAAAAGACAAAATAGTTTTTTTTGTTTCAATTTTTTCCTACAAGAAAGTTTCTTGCATAAATTAATTCTTAGTCTCTGTCTGATGACCTTTGAACTTTCAAATGACTTTGGATTAGAAAAATAAATGCTGGGTAATTTTTGTGAGGCTATAAAAATGGTTAATTATAATTCTAAGGGGGACTATTACCAAAGAGAACTACCAAAGAAAACTACTAAAGTGAACTACAAAATAAATAAGACTACTAACTCAGATTCTCTGCTGATAGAACTTCAAAGTATTATCTAAATAAAATTTAATAGTACAATTTTATTAAAAGCTTATTCTTCTAAGAAAAAAGCCAAGTTAAAAGTTTAAAGTACTAAAAAGTTTTGGGATGAGAATCGCATGAACAACCTAAAGGTACATTAATTTTATTCTTAATTGACAATTTCAGAATTCTCAATCATTATTTTAAATGCATGAGTGTATCTACATTTTAACATATTTAAAATTAATTAGTAATATGAAAAAGGGAATGAAAGTATGTAATTATATTTCAAAATCATTTTATTTAAATTTTATTCCTACTTGTGAAGAAGACAGAAGAATGTTTGTTTATCTTTCAAAATTATTATTCTTAAATTTTAATTATAGTATTAAGGGAAAAACTGCAGCATGTGCATACCTTTGCTTTTGCCAGAAAAAAATATGTGAGCTATTATTAAGTGTCTCAAGAACTCTTTATGATAAATGTTGTGCTAGTTATAAAAGTAGAAGGTTAAGAAAGATGCATAGGAATCATTTATTTTATTATTATTTTATTGAAATACTTGCCTGACTATTTATAATTTTTTTTGCCTATTAGAAAATGAGACTAAATATATAATTCACCTAATTATCTAATTATTTTTCCCAACTACTATGAGAAATGGATTTAGGAAATCGATAAAACTGAATATGACTCTTATTTTATTAATTGTTCTCTTTATTTGTGATAGAATTTCTTATATAGAATATTGCCAACCTTCTCACAGAAAGTTAAATAAATATTATCAGTTCAAATAATTATATACATTTTATGAATGGCTCTAAAAAAGAACATGAAATAAATGCCTAATATATTTTATGAATGAAATGTGAATTATTACTTCTTTTATATAACATTAATAGCAATTTCATTAGCTTTGCTAAGAACATTGAATGCACTATCCTGGAGTCAAAATAATATTGTTATTTGTTTTCCTGCAGAAATGTGTTGTTTTTGTCAATATTTATCTCTGTGTGCTTATTATTATTATTATTATTATTATTATTATTATTATTATTATTATTATTATTATTATTATTATTATTATTATTATTATTATTATTATTATTATTATTATTATTATTATTATTATTATTATTATTATTATTATTATTATTATTATTATTATTATTATTATTATTATTATTATTATTATTATTATTATTATTATTATTATTATTATTATCATCATCATCATCATCATCACCACCACCACTTAATACCTGACCAAGGAATGTCATGTATAAACTGTAATAAACTTTTGTTTTCAACCCAGAAGAAGAAAACAAAAGAACTTTATTTATTTATTTATTTAACCATATTTAGTGGGTAGATAGTTAAAGGTTGTTTTATGATTTTATTATTTTTATTATTATATTTATTATGTCTCCAAGAGCATCTCCCAAATGCATAATATTAAGGGAATATTATACAAGGTATTTATTATTATTTTAGTATAAGCTTTATTGTGTGCCATATATAAACGTATGTGCTTGGTAAAATGGAGATGCCCATTTAATGTTAAAGGGGTGAACAGTTATTTTAAAAGAGTTTCATTACATAAAGCCTTATAGTATATCTTTGCATTTTCAATAGATTAAAAAAAATAACTATTTCAATAATTATTTAACCTAGAACATAAAGCTTTATTATTTATCTAAGCCAACCTTTTACTTTAGACTTGTGCTAAATTAAATGCACTATAAAAAGATTATTTTGTCTTACATTGCCAATATAAATTATTGCCTTGTTTCTCAACTGTAATTAATGTTTTTAAGTTATGAATATTATATCAGATATGAAATGTTTACCCATTATTGTGTTTACAGTTAGTAATTAATATTTTTACATTAGTTCCTTACCTACTGGGATTTGAATTTTTTGTGTATTATTGTGCTATTATATGTGTGTATATTATAAAACTCAACTATAATAATATGCATATTGCAAGGAAAATGATACAAAATCTATCGGTTTTGAAGGATGGGAATGAACTATTCAAATTTGAAAGATTAGAATTTGTTTAAGCATGAATTTATTGTTCTTTATTATGTTTGATAAGAAAAGTGTCTAGTGGCTATTTGTAGTAAAAGTGAGTGATGTTTTATTGTGTCTTGTGGGATCAAATAATCTCTCCTTGTTATTTGAATATTTGATATGGTAGATTGCCTAATATATCTTACGGGATAAAGTAAAATTCCTTTGTCATAGAAGTATTTGATAGGAGTGGATTGAATCCTCCAGTTTTGATATTTGATATTATGAATTAGAGTATGTGAAGCCAATTATTTTATATGCCTGATGTTTTGGTGATGAGATTTATTCTCACCAGTTTATGTAGTCTCAGAAGAAGAATTGGGAGTTATTGTCTTGTTAGTTATAAAATTAAAATTGTGAAAAGTGCTTATAGAATGCTTTCATTTTACTCATAGCCATGTGCTAGCTAAGTTATTGATAAAAAGAAGAATAAAAGTAGAATTGATTTTCTCATAAAAACAGCTGTGTTAGAATTAGTGCTGAAGCTTGTTTAGTCCATTGTCATTGTCCATATTATGATTTATTTACTTATTCATAAGTAAACCGATTGGATTGATTTGTATTAATTATTTATTGTATGACACATAGATAATTCAGTCACAGATAGAAAGTACTAATTTAACAGTTATAAAAAGTCCATCATTAATGCCTAACTTCAATCATTTGCATTTGTCATTTAAACTACATATCAACCGCTTCCATAATACTTAATCATCACTAGTATAAGCAAGCAAAGGAAGACCAATCATAATTAATTAATATAATTATTCATTTCTATTTTGCAAAAATAAAACATAGCTAATTGATAGAATTATTTCCATTTTGCAAAGTATAATTATTCTTATTTTGTGATTATTCTTTGGTTCAAATCCCTTATTTTAGTTAATGTGCATTTTAAAATAAAAATGCCAAGATTTTAGTTTTGTTTCATAATGTAATTGAAATATTTAACCTATGTTGTTTGTTATAGACTTATTATGTTAATTAATAATTTAAGAGTGATATAAAAGACAAGATGTCGAATATAAAATAAATTCTGTAGTTGATTGCCAGAAATGTAAGGCTATATTATTTCAGTTCCATATGTTTATCAGAAGTGACTGATAACTGAAAACCATTTTTGCAATAAAATATAAAGATTTTATTTTAGTTTAATATTTAGGGTTAAAGATATAATGTGTTGCCATAAGTCTATCAAAGTGACTTCATAGATGAAATGTATCAGATAAGAAGTTAGAAAATTATCTTGTAATTTCTGCTATTATGTAGGTTTTCAACCACTGATGTTATTACATCCAGAACTTATATCTGTACAAATTGTAAAGAAATTAGATGTTTACTTAACTATATTTTTTTGTAATAAATATTTTATTATTCAAAATTGTATTCAGAATTCTTCTTTAACATACATTCGTGTTTAATATTTTGACACATGCTCACACATTTATTTTATTTAAGATGATATAAATGTATTTTCATTTAATTTAATGATGAACATATTCAGACATGATGATATTGATTTCCTTGATCCAAACACTGTATGAGATGTCAATTATTTACTGATTTTCTAAAAAGGTTTATCATTCAGTTATTGTTTAGATGAGGAATTGAAATCAAAATGTATCCCATTTCTTTCATTATCTAACTATTATTATTTTGTTAAGGTATTGCTTAATTTATTCCATTACTGTCTTAATATTAAATAATAGTTGTTGAGAGATAGAGATTTTAGAGTAAGCCATGTTATAAATAGATTTTCTGAGATATTCAATTATTAATTTAGATTAAATATTACATTCAGTTAACTAGATTAGATTAGTGTATAATTAAAATTTAGTAATGATAGGTTTAGTTTAAGTTCAGATCCAACTTGTTATATATTATAATTTCTAAATGTTACATTTTATTTATTAGTTTAATTTTCTAATATGGTAGAGGTTGTTCAATGCATGTGGATGATGGGAGGAGGTGAAGTATAGACTATAACTTGTTAAATTTAGATGGTAGAATTTTACCAATTTAATTTTTATTTAGTATAGAATTTAATAGATATTTTATTTTCTATTAATTATAATATGTCCTCTCACATCTAATGTACATTTTACACCTCATAGACCTCTGCTAAGGTGACACTTTATTTAAGAACCTCATAAGTAAATTTAGGGTAAAGATAGATTAATATTTTATTCTATGATCCATAGAATTGGCGCCCCGGCTATTTGTGGTTGTGGTGATCGGTGGTGAGGGGTTACAATATATATATATATATTATTTTTATTCATGTAAGCTTAGATGAATGAATATAATATATATATATATATATATATTATTTTTATTCATGTAAGCCAAATTTTAATACCAAACTTGCATGTCAATTATTAATATTATTTTGTTAATTTAAATATTAATTTGGCTTAAATTTTGTTATGCCTTTTACGTTTTTTTGGTTTAAAATCTTAATTATGCCTGTGATTCATGTGGTTCTGCATTTATACTCTGAGCTAGTTCCTAAAATATTGTTATTAAGCATAAATTTATATGATTGATTGTCTTTCATAGGTCACCAATAAACAATAACCTGATGTGGTATTTTCAAAAATAAATATTACTTTATTAATAAAAAAACTGATGATAATTTTTAAAACTATTACTATCAGACCAACCTCACTATATTTAATAATCCAAACCAATTTATACCAAATATATATATATATATATATATATATATATATAATATATAATTGAAATAAAATTTTTAACGGTTTATAAACAATTACAAACAATTTTAAAATCTGCAGAAGTACTTTCAGTTACTTTCTAACCTACCCAGGCAGGTTAGAAAGTAACTGAAAGTACTTCTGCAGATTTTAAAATTGTTTGTAATTGTTTATAAACCGTTAAAAATTTTATTTCAATTATAATTACAATATTGTTTTTAATTAATGGATATTATATATATATAACACATTAAAATACTTCTCAATAGTATTACCAGTGAAACACACAATGTTTCAATAAAGCAACACAAGTAAAAAATGAATATTTTATCTACAGGCTGAAAAACTGTTAAGTGTATTGAAATTTATTCCACTGTAAAAAAGAAAAGTTAATCTAAATTGGTTAAGATCTTAATAGCTAATAAATAAACATTTTATATTACATAAACAAAGGAAGATTGATACAGTAATCATTTTAATCTTTGGAAACAACTAAACATCACTAGATAATGCATTGAACTAATTGCATATCATCATCTGAAATTCAAATATAGAAGTGTCACTTATTTTTTAAATTATTTCAGAAGCACTATCTGTGAACAAAACATAAGTAAACCTGTTATATAGACACTGAAAATATGTTAAATGGTATTAAAATTTAAATAGTGTAAACAAGCAACACTAAACATAAATTAAATGATTTTAAGAGCTAATAAACAAACATATTTTGTACTGCCGACTATAGATATGAGGTATATACCTTTTCTTCTGTGCTAATTTATTCAAATTTTATATTTATTTTACAGCTACTGCTACTAAAAAATTAATGATAAGAAATATTGATATATTTAGTCAAAATAAGAGCCATAGATCACATGACCCTATCTCTTAAGCTTGTAAGTTATAAACAATGAGGATTTTCAATTCCTCATTGTTTATGGATATATTTATATTTATATTTCAGCTAAAAATGTGCACCTGATTTTATTTTTTATATGGTTGTGTTAGGAATTTCCAAAGTTTAAAATGATGAATGTAATAATATTGCTTTGAATCCAGAATATAAATACGTTTGTTTATTAGATATTAAGAATTTAAATGATTTAGGTTTACAATTCCTGTTTACAGTAGTCTGAATTTCAATATACTTAATAACTGTATTTTATAGGTAAAATGTATCACATTATCCTATGATAGTTTATTCAGACCTTATCATTGTTTCACAAGTAGCATTACTAAAGATATTTAATAATAAATGATTATGATAATTTTATATTTGAAGTTTAGCTAGCAATATCTAATTAGTTTTATTTCATGCATATATTGTCATGGAATGAATATTTACTAAAATAAAATCAGATACAAATCAAATCAATTAACATATTTATTAACACCTGTTAAATATTATATTTCAATAATTTTGCAACTGTAATGTATACCTTGATTACTCACATTTAGTTGTTCCACAGTTATAATGAATAAACTACCTTATGGCATTAGTGCTTAAGATGCACTTTAACAAATTACAAAGCTAAATATCTCAAATTTTTATACAATTATTAAATTAATTTTTTTATGAAAACTATCTGTAGCTATCTTGTTATGGTGACTTCCTACCCAATAACTAAATAAATTTTATTGTCATAAATAATTTTATTCTATATCATAATATTGTTGCTTGTTAACTCTTTAATTTCTATAATACAATTATTTAAATGTATTACATGAACATGAATGCACATGACATCACCCTAACTCATTAATTCTTTGAGGTACAATTCTATAAGTATTAATATTTGGATAGGTTTGAAATCAGAGATCTAGTTTGCAAGGGGTTGCAAACAAAATGCATGTAGATCATTTTATAATATTATATGTCTATAAAATATAATATTGTAACTTGTTTTCCCATATCAAATGCTCAGTTCCCTATAAAGATTCTAAAATAAAATGTTTGTGAGAAAACATATTAATGCAAAATACATTTAAAGTGTGATCAGGTGAATATGTGATTTATACTGTTGTTATTGATAGGACACAATACAATATATAATACATGTATAAACAAATACTATCATATATCAATATACATTATATTGTGTAACAAACTTTTTAAAAAACACATTATTAATATAAACAAGATGTATGCCTATCTTTATTTAGCATATGATCAAGAATATCACATATATACAATTAAAACAGAGCAATATATAATGCAATTGTTGACAGAATCTTTATTTCAAATTTTTAATAAACAAATTCATGCCTGCTATTAATAATGATTATAAATACTTTAAATTATCAAATTTCAATGTTAAAATGTGTCCAAAATGCGGCCTTCTATATATCAAATTAAAAGTAATAATTAATTTACAACAAAATTGAAGTAGGCAACTTGCTATAAAAAATATTTAATATATCAATTCAGATTTATTTTAATGGTTCTTTTTCAAAATGATTCTTTTTACACAATCACACAAACAATTTGTCTGCAGTAACCCCCCCCCTCGCCCCAATGGACATTATTTACATTACATTAAATAAATATAATTATTAAAATACATACATTGGATATAATTAGTAAAATGCATATATGTACAAAAATGAATAAACATACAGTTCTTTCCCCATCCTTAATATATATACAATAACTTAAAAAACAATTATAATAATCCCTTCCTTCTATTTTTAAAATAATAACTATAACGTTTTCAATAATTTAACAATGTGCAATTCCACCCTAATTGTGCTGGACCTTAAATCATGCTTACATATTTGTTTAGATTTTCTTGAATACACAAATTCTCATAACATTTCTTTCCTTGTAATTGTTAACTTACTTTATTTCATGAATATTCTTTGGCAAGTATTTTATTAGAAATTCAGAAAAACTTATAAATAAATTAAATAGTTTAAAGATAAATAGAAATGGAATGATTGTATCAATTGATATTGAAAAAATATATATCAGAATATACCTAGGGAAGATAGTTTAAAAATATTTATTGAAAAAATAAAAATGAGTAATATAATTTCAGAAGAATGGTTACATGTTATCAGTGAAGCATTATTATTCATAAATTATGCTCTATATTTTAAATATGATGAAGAATTTTGGAATATAACAAAAGGATGGGTTATGGGCTGCTCTATTAGTGGGGTTTTATCATTGGTTATGATTGACTATATAGAGAACAAATATAATTGATAAGTATATAAAAATAAGGAAATTTTAGAATATCATAAATATATTGATGATATAATTGTAATATGTAATAGTAGAAATATTGTTAATTTATTTAAAGAATTGAACAATAATAAATATAATATTAAGTTTACAATGAAAAAGAGAAGAAGAGGTTAAAGTAGTTAGACATTTTTTATGAAAAGGAATTAATAATGAAATATTTATTAAACATTACATTAAGCATAAAGAAAAAAGAGATATACTTAATCCAAATTCATATCAGCAATCATCACAGAAAATAATAGCATTAAAAATGTTTAAGTTAAGAAATGATAAGATAACATTGAATATAAAAGAAGCAATTGAAGAGAAATTGGATGTTGAAAATGATTATGATAGTATGGGATATAAAAGTTAAGATATTAAAAAAAATCTGAAATAATAATAATAAAAATAATAATAATAATAATAATAATAATAATAATAATAATAATAATAATAATAATAATAATAATAATAATAATAATAATAATAATAATAATAATAATAATAATAATAATAATAATAATAATAATAATAATAATACAAAAGATTGTGTAAGGCATAGATATAAAAATAGAAAGTGGGTAACACACAGATAAATCATGATGCCTCTAGGACATAAGTTTAAAAAAACAGTAAAATTTATTTATAATTTAAACAATATTCTACTATTACAATATAATAACAACATAATATAAAAAATATTTACGTGTCTGATAATTTCATGCCTTCAAATTGATAGAAATGTGTTTTATAAGTGCTGACTTTTGACTTGGTATTTTAGTTCTAGTATCTAGTCTCCCAGCCCCCACTGACATAAGCCATAATCTCGAAATCAGCTGGTCTAGGATAATGATAGAGATTTAAACTTCTATCTCTTTCAGCACTTATAAAATCAAAGCTTGTTTAGAGCTATTGGTAAAGCTCCATTTAGTGATCATAAAATGCAAGCTTGAAAACAAGTTACGAAATTTGTAACTTGTTTTAATTATATATATATATATATTGTACCGGTAAAAATCGCCATGCTTATTCACACACAGTAATCTGAATTCAAACCCAGTCCATGTCTAGGAATAAATTCCAAAATGCAAACTAAATTCAAACCCAAAACCCTGGCATGACCCACCGATGACAATATTACAACGGTACGGGGTTTTCCCTTTACTAGCTCATCGAAAAACACAGACTAAATTACCTACAATCAGCTATTTCATAGATACCTTATAGTCGGGATATTGGTACGGCTAATAATTTAATGTATATATTTAAGTTGTCAATACAGACAGCAGGTGGTTGACTAGGTTTCGAGAGTAATAATGCAAGAGAGACAAAATTAGGTTAGATAAATTTTTAATAAATTATTGAAAGCATTGAATAATATTATTTACAGGTATGGTAAAACTCTCATATGTATTTATAATAAATTGCTGCTAGTCATCAATAATCGGTTTGTACTGATTAACAAACTCATGCCAATATTTATATGTTTAAATGGTTGTACAGGTTGATATGAGAATCAGAGTAATTGGAGCACTTAAAATATTTAACTACTAGTTTATATTAGGTTGTTTTATTTAATAGATTCAAACCATTGGTATACAGATATATGGACTTTTATATATAAATATAATATATAATACTGATGTACTGATGGTTGCAGGGATTAAGGTATACTACAAATAATAACTTGCGGTGCTTGATGGAATACCGCGGCTTGTACTTTGACAAGTCTTAGCCCCAAGAGCCCGGACACTACAACCACTCATTTCTAATCCCGGTGATCCAAGAGATTACCTGGAGAAGAATTTCTTTCTCTCCATGTGGTAGTAAAATGAGACGCAGGCGAAGGTAAGGCGTGCCACAGTAACATCGAGGAAGAGTGATCGGAAGTGGATTTCAAAACGAAATTATATAAAACCTTTTCTCTCAACATTTTCTACGCAACAGTCCGATATAACTATTCAATAAAACATGGCGAAATCAAACTCGCAAAAGTAATAATTAATTAATTTCCTCTGAAACCCATAACTCCCCAGATTGTTCGGAAGGTAATAATAGCAAAAATATTCACTTATTATTCTTACTCCATAATAATATATAAAAAAATTATAATAAAATTTTAGACTATTTTAAGTATTGAGATTTGGAGTATAGATTAAAATATTATAACGAAGTAAAAGAAACAACAAAATATTTGAATATTTCTCAACTCAACATAAATGAAACAATTTTTAGTTCGATAAAAGAAAATTACTTTTAAACTGAGTATAATAAATATTATGAAATAAACTTTACTGACTTTAATTAGAGTTGAAAAATATTATTATTGGCATCGTTTTGTTTGTAAAATAAGTAATAGTAAAATATAAATGTATTCACAAATGGGTTATTAGTAGGCACAAATATTAAGAATTATCATCTAAAGACTGGAGCACAGAAATATTAGAGAAGAAATTTACTGACAGGTTTTAGTGTAACATTTTCAAATGGAAAGCAAGAAATTTACATGCAATTACTTTGATTAACAGATTAAATATCAAATTATTACTGAGAGGAAAGTTAAAAGTTCATGTAACAAAAGTTACCATTCTTTCTTCGTCCGGCTTTTCTTCTTGCGGTGATATGTATGAAGAACGTAGGTACGCATTTTGAATTTCTTAGAAAGGCATGGTTAATTTAAATGTTGGAATTTGGAAGACTGGAAGCACGGAAAACATTACAGATCAGCGGTACGAAAGATTTAAATTGGCAGAACAGGAATCAGCTTCTTGGACTTAGCCCATCATGATTGCAGTTTACCAGGCAACTTCTTAATAATGGATGAAGTGATTTCTCTGGAACAACTACTTTGCTGTAGCTTGAGACGATCTAAGCACAGCCAAGTCAAAAGTTAGAGTGTCTCTCTTATATCTAAGATGGCTACGGTTGACCTTTCTGCCTAGTTTTAGTTCATGACTCCGCCTCCTTTGATTTTCCAGCCTCCAGCAATATCTAATTTTTGACTATACAATAGCCTTTGCCTTTCTTGATAAGAGTTCTACGTTTCTCATTTCCATTGTTTGGTTTTCATTTATTTTTAAATTTAATACATGATTCTAAATTGACAAAACAATTACATCGGAATTCGTGAATACCAAATATAAATTCATTATCTTGATTTATCAAAGTACAAATTAATTATTGTATACATTTTGTACAAGTAAGATTTTGATTAAAAATACTGATCAAAGGAATGTGACTTTTGATCAGCATTTTTAAATGACTTTGTATAATTTGCAAAATTAAAATTTAAAGAAAATATACACGCAATTGAAACTTTTAAATTGAGCTAATATAAATCCACAAACCACACACACGGATATTATTCATCATGATTTGTGACATTTATACTCATACTCTTTACATTAAATTCTTTTTAAACAAACACAAAATAAATAACTTAAAATTTATGTGGCTTGGAATAGAAAAAGTCTCATTGCGGGTAAATAGTGGTTTAGAATTACCATTCTTAAATGACAACCATGAAACTAAGATCGATTCTTCGATCTGTCTGTTTCAATATATATACAGTAAATCTTAGTAATAAATACAAGAAATAAAATGAGATAACCTTCACCCTGACCATTTCAAAATAAAATAAAACTCACAACAGTAACAACAATATGTAATCATAATTCAGTGAAGTAATATTCTATTATATGTACTGGGAATAGTTACAATAAATTTCCCAATTTTTAAAAAAAACTTAATATCACACTTATAGTGTTATAAATATACTTCTTATGAGGTAGAGCATCAATCTAAGTTTATATTTTAAAGTACACGTCTTAAAGTCCAACAAATAAATTATTAGTAGCAAATTATTAACGACTTTCTTTGCAATATAGGAAAGTATCATCCTAATATTTGAATATCAGAAAATTTTAAATAAAAAATATAAATATCTCCCTCTATAAAAAAATAACTATTTATGCAAATACTTAACAGATAATTTCATATTTTTTGTAATTTGAAAGGGTTTAAATTATTTATAATAAAAATTAAAGAACTACCCATAAATTATATTGCTTGACCATTTGTAATCTTTTGTTTTTATACTGTTATATTCATCATACCATTCAAAATCATTTTTACTATTCTCACTATCATTTCAATTTAAATATGCATCTCTTTAAGTTAAGGGATCTCTAATATTTGTATGAGTATCAATTATTCTTCTCTTATGTTATATACTACAACAATCATCAAACATATCGATATCATTTGTGAAAGAAATATCTACACACTTCATATTGCCCTCTCACAAAATTATCAACTTCATACATTTTAGTCATTACTTTACCCACTTATAAAACTATCCTCTACAATGATATTTGAATGTAGTGTATATAATTATAATAATAATGACTCAAAAGAGTAAGATAATATTATCATGGATACAGTGCAATTCATAATAATACATTCATATTCACCGGGCATCTATGATTAAAATCATGGAGCTATTATAGCACTTATTGCTTCTAAGAACTGTCTATGGAAAATTATATACAGTCCTATGTTATCTATACACTTTAACAACTTTAAAATATGGAAATATAATTCACATATAATAGTTTTTAACATAACCCTAACACATAGGATTTGAAATAAATATTACTTTTTTGATCACCATTCTATATCTTTCATACTGAATAACTCATTAAACATCATCAAATATACAAATGACATTCTAAAATATTTCCCAAAACAATTATAATAAAGAATCAACAAAGATCTAAATTTATTTCAAGATGTTTTTCAACAGTTTTCATGCACAAATGAACTTGATAAAACATATATCAGTACCCTATATTTATTTATTTGTTAATATATAATATAGAGATCAGTATTAGATCTTTCTCTGTATATCAACAGACAACATTCAGAAAAATAAAACATTAATAAATTAAAGATGTCATCTAATGTACCCATATTAGAGCATCCACATTAAAAAATATTTTAAAATATCATTGGATATTAAAACACTGAACATCACATGATCACCATTTTTATGCTTGCTCATAATTGTTATTAAAACAGACAAAACTCTCCATGAAGTAGTGCCACCCAATGCAAGCCAGAATAATCAATGGATGCCAGAAGGCTTGTACATAAAGCTCCTATCTAATGTCTACTCATTCAATATCCCATATTAGTTTCTGGCTTGGGTGCAGTGCTCTAAGATCTAAGGTTCCTCACTGATAAAGGCCACAAGCCAGAAACTAGTCTGGGGATATTGGAAGAGTAGGCATTAGATAGAAATTTTATGCACATGCCTTCTGCCATCCATTGATTACCCTGGCATGCACTGAGTGGCACCACTCTATGGGAGTTTTGATCATTATAACTCTTGGAATTTTTTTTTTTTTAAAAAATCATACACATTTATTAATTCTTTTATAAAATTACACATGATGATAATTCTATCAGTGGTGCATTCCAATATTTAATATTAAATCCAAACAATATTAAATATTAATTTAAAATACTTAATGGGATATATCATTTAAAAAAAATTATTAAGCAAAATGTAATCTAAATAATAAAAAAGAAATTACCAATGATCACAACAATCAATATCATTCATAGTGATTTGCTTCTTAGACCATGCATTCAAAAATCTATTTTAAGATTAAATTTAAAATAAAATAACAAAAGGTTGGTTTCAAATTTTTAAAAAAGATAATATTCTAAATATTAATGCTAGATAAAAACAATGATAAAGTTTTAAAGTAACAAAAATATTTTTTTCTCTCCTCCTGCTCAAAAGTTGAATGCTTGTCAGGAATTTGCTTGTCAGAAATCATTACATTTCCTAGTTACAGAGAAATCTTTGTGCACAAACATACTTCTGTTTTGGCAACACTTGAAAAAATGTATGACTAATAATAATAAAATCCAGTAAAATCTAACAAAATCCATGGGAAATATTAACCATCCTGTAAGATAAAATATTTATTTCAGTTCTTTCTGAAAATTTTATTCAGGCATATAATATTTTCATAGAATAATAATTCAAAATTCATTTTATATGAAATATTTTCTTACATACATATTTCTTGTTTTCCAACATTGTGTATAGCAGTTATATTGCAATAAATATAATGTAAGTAATATTTGCATTTTTCATTGGTCAAAAAACATTAGTACAAACATTGTATAATATAATGTTATTTATTTAATATGTTTATCATCAGACATGTAGTCTATAAATTAAGATAAATATTTCTTTCTTTAAAAATTTATGATTTTTATCCTTTTAAATGTATATCTTTTCACTAATAATTTTTGTTTTCCAGATAAAAAGACAGCTATATAATTCAAAGCATTTATTATCTGATATAATTTCAATCTTTTAAAAAGATGTATCAGAATTGATTTATTCCAAATAAAATTATTTTTAAAGTATATAGTTTATTTATTGATTTGATTAATAGCAAATCCTTTTCAAAGCATAAAAGTCATTCAAAAAGTCATCTTATTTAATCTGTCTTTAAATACATCGTTTTCAAAATATAACTCAATTTTGATTACTTTAAAGACAAATTAAATGTGCACTATTACTATCAATTATATAATAAATAGACATTCATCATATTATAAAACATTTTAAATTCAGTTTTTAAACTTAGATTCAGAGTCTTAATTTTCTTTTCTTTCTTTCAAATTTAGCAATATGATAAAGACTTTTAATAAATATTTGATTCCTTTTAATTAACTTTAATAAATTAGCTTCATTGTAATATGATAAAGTTATTTCAATTAAATGTTCACTCACCCAGATGAAATATTTCTAAAAATTTCAAAGTACTTATATAAATCTTCTGTTGTCTGGTTGCAGTACATTCCTTGACATTTAGTGTTCATTACCTCAATATTTAAGTATCTACTATCATATTCCTAAGAATTATTGAGGTCTTAAGCTAAGTTCAAGTAAGAATAGACTGATAGGGAAATTTAGTGTTTAGTGAATCATTATTTAAATAGTTATTCCAATTATATTTTTAAAAAAAAACTTTTAAATAAAATATTTTAAAAGAAATTATTACTGTCATAATATAAAAAAATATACATATAGTTCTAAATTTTAAACTAAATTTGTCTCAATCTGAATCTGTAAAACACTGTATCACTGTAAATCTCTAAATCATTGAAATCACTGTCTAAACTGGCTTCAACCTCTATTTCTATAATGGTCTTAATCCAATGATTTCATTGATCTATCCTGCTAGTACAAATCTGCTAATTTACATAACTACATCTATATCATCTTCAAAATTAAGTAAACTATGAGTCATCAATTATTAATTATCAAGTTGTTTAATACCTTAGATATTAAATATTTTATCTAAAAAATTATATATCCTTATTAAAATGATTTTTGAATATTTAAATAACCTGAAATTGACTTAAAATAAATATTACATTTAAATGAAATGGTAATAATTTCATTCAATTCTTTTCTAATATTATCTCTAGACTTAAAAATTTGCCTCACATTATTATGTATCAATTTTTTTGTTAAAAATCTAAAATTTAAGTTTTCTTTCCCTAACTTTTTATATTCACACAATCAGCTCTAATCATGTGATACTTTCAGCATACTTTAAGCTAATATTAAATTAACTTATGATTTAAACAATGTTTTAAACAAAATAATTACTTTAAACCTATAATATAAAATATGTATTGCTATAATTAAGTTATTCTACTTCTGTAATATTTTTTAAATATAACAATTAAAAATTAGTATTATCTTTTAAACAATTTATTGTCTCATTTTGTTATGTAATTATTTTTTAAATGAGTTCAAACTATCTAATATATTTTTATAAGCTCCTATTTACTGAGTTTGAACTCCTACTACCTATAATGTCAAAATTATATGCTAAAATAATCTAAATTTATTTTTTAAATGTAGCTGTTTTCCAACCCTGCCTAACTGCCTGCCCCTATTATAAAGGGGCAATATTTGTAAGAATGTGTGAATTTATATTGATATAAAAAAGAGAAATAAAGAAAACATATTTTGCTATAAAATATACTCTTATAAACTTAAATATATCTTTTTCCTTATCATATTACTCTAATTATAAATTAGATGTTGGATAATTAAATATAAAAAATAGAAGTTTATAATGCAATTTTTTTAAACAAATTTTCATCAAAGATGATACAGTAAAATATTCACATACAAGCAACTATATTCATCATGCCATCTGCATTTACTAAAACTTATAAGCAATATTATATATGTAAATGAAAAAAAAAAAAACCCATAGAGTATTTTTTTTTAATTTTCTAAATGAATTTGAAATTTTCAAAGGCTATACTCTTAAAAAAATAGAAGACTTAAATTATTAGAAATGTTTATTTTTTTATTTTTTTATTTTTTTATCAAATTTGTTTTTTCTAAAATGTTTAAATATATTTTTGCTAAAAATTTTCAATCTTTTCACATGATTATTTTTATCCATGCTATATCTTTTTAAGATATGAGTAATACTTTCTCTCTATTACACACTCTTAAACAAAAAGATAAAAACATCTGAAAAGGCAAATGACTCAAGATTTAAATAAATGCAGAGCCATTATTCATCAGGTAGTCACAATCGCTTCCAGATATTCAGTTTACTAAATGATTAGTGATTAATGTTAAAGTTGTAAGGGCAAATAGATTAACACTTGCAAATCTAAGTGTAAAAATTTGTTACTGATAAATAATGAACATATGATAAAGACATGTGTCTTGAACAAACTGATGACTATTAATTGAGCATAAAAATTATGTCTTCAGGTTATTTGTTTTTTTTTCTGAAGTTTATATTAATATATTTTATGAATATGTGGAGCATATATATATTGTGGCCTGTCTATATGTTGTACGACCCTAAGCAGAGTTGCCAAGTCCCTACATTAGGCCCTACTTGGACTCTGGCTAGGTACTATTAACAGACTTATTATTTCCAGACCATTTTCTTTAACTATAACAATTGAATTTAGGTAAGATTAGTATTTATTCAAAGTTACTTTTACATGATTAAATATTACTAAAATAAGACGTATTTTAAATATAATCAATATGAGACTCGTTTACCCATAAACAAATCACATCCCCTTAACATTAAACAAATACAAAATATTTGTTCAATGGCATGAGAATACACAGATACTCATTCTTGGTAAGCATCTACATACTCTCATGGCTAACAATAATATCCAATATATTATATCATATCAATAACTATTAAGTTTTAATTCAATTACTCAGTAAATTAATCTGTTAAATAATTACAGATAAACGTTGATTCCTATTATTTTTGATAATTAAGATTGGCAATATTCACAAAAATAACTTTACAATAAGGATATCTCAGGATTATCATTGATTTATTAATTCTTCACACTACCTATGGAATATCAAGAGGGATTTTACAGATTTCCATGGATAGTGCACAAATTAAGAAAAGCTTATAATTTAAATCTATAATCATGCTTTATATTTATGTTCTTTAACATTTATTATTAAAATAACATTATTAACAAAACTGTAATTAACACTAACACTTTCACTGATAATTAATGTATCGTTTAATTTCATATTAATAAATACACTTTAATAATTGACAATGTCATCAATGACCTATGGGATCAAGGCAGCATGTAACAGGTAAAAATATTTATTAAGAGATTTATGCTTATTAAATTATTAGATTTGCTCTAAACTGAATTGATTTTTTATTTTAATTTCCACTGTACATTTTGAGTTGTGTGATGTGGTGAAAATGAGCCCAGAAAAAAAAATGCAACAATAAGAATTTGATAAAACATTCATGACAATAATTTTAATAATATTCATTACAAATGATTACAATAAACATTACCATTAATATCGAATTTAAAATAACTTATAACAAAATGATATACACATATATTATAAAAACAATAGAAAATTAATATTAGGAGTGTTATAATTAAACAAAACTAACAATCTCCCATTGTATGTTAAAATATTTACCCCTATGTATGTGCATACATAACATATATTCAATTTATTAAACAATCACTCTCTTGTTGTTGTTTTTTACAGTTTATGGTCTATTATTTTAACCTCTAAAATAATAATAGTACTAAGGTTATATATTTGGTGAATAAGTAATAATACAAAAACAATTGGGACAAGATTGTCACAATTCTGGAGGTTGATAAGCAAGAAAAAATTAATACTTTTATATTTCACATAAGAAAATATCATTGTTTTCTTTTTGTTTATCCATTTGCACATGTAAATACACCCTGCCCTCTAGATTGCATATATCATGTTAATTACCTTATTATAGCTTTCATACTGGTGGATTGAGCATATTTGTTCATTTAAATGATTAATAATCTTTAATCTCAATCTAATTAGTAAATAACTATTAATATAACAACACTTGAATTAATTCCTTATTAAATGATTTAGTCCCCCTCCCCCTATTGTACTAACAAACCATAGATTAAAAATATAAATACCAACATTGGAAACAAGTTCTCTTTTAAATTCTCAGCTAAAAGTATAACAACAATTTTAAATTTTCTAGTTGTTCCACACTCCATAAACTTATTATAACGTTTTTATTTTTCCTTATTTTTTGAAGATTCTGCTTATCCTAAGATTCACGTGAGGTATTTGAGAATTACTGCAACAATAATCCTTTGTTTTGTTCTTTGTTTAGTAATAAAAATTTATTTATGGCTTGCCTTATTTATTTTAGATGATGTATATTTCTTTCTATAATAAAAGGCACACTTATGGTTACAATTAAAATTATGTGTCATGCAACTTTTTTCAGCTAAATATTTATAGAAACTGACATTCCTGCTGGTATGGCTCAGAGTAAATAATTCTATCTCTTGTTGTAATTAGGATTTTATGTGCAGCCAGAATGATAATGAACACTTTTCAGCTCTTCCTAATTTAGTTCCATTGAATCTTATATATATATAAGATATATATATATATTATAACATATATATATATATATATATATATATATATATATATATATATATTGTAACCGTCGGAAATGTTGAATGCTGTATTCCATTTAAATTGAAGAAAGAAGGCCCAAAATGTTGGTGCCAATTTGTAACTGATTGAATTGATGGATGAAGGTGATGGTTAGGATGATCAATCTGATCTGATAAAAAAAATCTAAAATTTAATTTAAATTAATCTGATCTAGCTCAATCGGGTCGCCGTTATGTAATAAACCATCACAAAGCACAAATAATCTCTCTTAAAGTTTAATTTACTTAAGTAATATGTGAAATGAAGAAATAATGAGACTATCTGCTCCAGACATCAACAAATCCGTCACAATTACAACATAAATTGCAAAGAGCAGGGAAACCAACTACTATTGCCCTAAACAATAATATAAGATTAGGCTAACCACTTGATTGGCAATCTAATCAAAACCAAGTCCAATTAATAACTAACATAGATTCCAATATATATATATATTTTATTAGCCTGTTACTGTTATAGTAATTTAAATCTACTTTATTATTTAAAGATACTGCCTTTATAACTTAATGGATAAGCTTCTAAGTACCTGTAATAGCACTTTACAAAACATTTGTTTACATACAGACATTATTTAAACAACAAAACAAAATAATACTTAAACCCAAATATACACATATCTATTTTAATAAACGCTAAATAGAAAGATAAACACTCGTGTCAATAAGCGATATACAATTCTTTCTACTTCAATCTCTAATTAATAATTTTCTGTGGGTATCAACTGGTTTTATTATAATTTTATAAACACTTTGAAAATTTATACACTCACTTAAATGTTTAAACAAATTAATATACGTCTATGGTTTACTAAGAAGCTACAAAATAATTTATAACTAATTTATAAATATTTTCCAATAAAGTGATGCTTAATTAGGTTTTAAAATAGAATACTTCACTGGAGTTTAATATCAACACTCTATTAGCTCATCTCTAACTTTACAATGTCCAACCACATTACATAAAAGACATATCTAGCTTCTATTGGATGTTTATTCACCTGTGAGTATTAATACAACTTGTTTGAAATTTTTAAACAATTGAATAAAAATTGATTGGCAACAATTAAAACATATGATTATATTTGATATTTATATAAATTAAAATAATATTCAATTAAATCGGTCAATGAAGTTTATTCTCTTCATTTTATAGGAGTTTAAGAAAAATATCCAAGACGAATTATTCTGAACCAAACGATAAAGTATAATCTATTTAGATTTTTATGACGGAATCAGACAAACATGAAATGATTGACTTTGTAATATTAACTAAGATAAATGATAATATGTATATATAATATTCGAATGCAAATATAAATGTGAAATTCATATAGAAACAAAATAAAATACTAATAAGCAAAACATACCTTATCTTATATTCCAATTCGCTTACCAAGCTGAGTTTGAATCCTGTTACTTAAATAGCTACGCCGTCTTACGCAATCCAAATAAAACAAAATAATTAAACTAGTCTTGATATTTAAATTAACTCAATTTATTAGATTATAGAAAAGAAAATTAGCAATATTAATGATAAAATACATCCGAAATGACTTTATATTTTAGATTGGTTGACTAAATAAAATGATCGAATTGCTATGTGTATCTCTATATATGTGTTGCAATAACGATAACGACAAAAAAAAAAAAATGAATGAGTAAATGACGGGAAAGATTCTTAGATATTTTACTAAAAAAAAAAAATGTACATATAACCGATACCAAAATGTGAAATAGGAGGGTATCAAAATCTATTTGTTTATCAAAATAATTACGGATAAATGAATATGAAATAATAAATATATTTGAGTCTTTCCGATCATTTTCATTTAATAAATTATATTACTTTTAGAGATAATTAAAAAAAAATCATTCCCTTTTTATTACATATAAAAAAATTAACACACGTACATTTTATATAAAAAAAAAATCATACCATATATATATATAAGTCTGTTCGTTCACTATTTATTTGCCGATTGATTGACTTCAGTTCTTTCAGTTTCTCTGTCAGAAATAATAATCGCAAACTTTAATGATACTTCACTAAAAGTTTTTTTTTTTTGTCCGAAGAGGTGAGTGCACTTTGATTATCCCTATTATGATGTGAATTGATCCAGTCGGCCTGTTTCTTTATTCGTGAGATGATATTTACGCAAATCCATTTTTTATTTATAAAGCATTTTCCTTTACTTCATAGGTTTCTTTTTTTTTGCTGCCGCTTTCCCCGGAAACCCTTTTCGCAACTGCCCGCTAAATGATTGAACGGGCAGATAATTCCACTATTTTTCCATGTTTTATGGTTTTACATACAAAAAAAAAAATATTGAAAAAAATTTATTTGTTAAGACACAGAAAATAGATCTATCCTTTACTACTGCAAAATGATAAAGAGTCCTGTTATATTCTGTCGCGTCCTTTTTATATGTTCTCTTTCTGACGTTTTTCGTATCTTGACGACCACACAAAATTACTCAAAAAAAACTCAATTCTATCAATTTTCTTATAGTTGTTTTGGCGTGGTTATGGGTAAGTTCGGATAAAAAGATACATGAAGATTAAATCCAAATTCGATTACATTTTTTTTATTATTTTACAAACCAAAATACAAAATTGATATAATAACCTTTTAAATTATTGATAAACATCAATAATTTACACATATCTATATTTTTTTATAATAATATTTTTTTTAAAATTAATTTATAAACACATATACACAACACAAAAAAACATTGAACTGTATATAATAATGTTACTATGGTGACTGCATTCATATATGAAATATATAAAATAATATCAATCCTATTTAGTTAAACTTATATTGTACTGAATTGTTTATTTATATATATATATTTACCTGGATCATCAATTTGAACATTCACAACATCTCCCCTCTACAGAAAAAAAAAAAAAAAAACAACGACACTTTTTTTTTCTTTCCCTCTCTAAAATCATTAATCATTTTAATTTCTGCACAGATAAACGTCTATCATTTCCATCTGTCTTGATTTTAACATCATTTGAAATGTTAGTAAAAAAAAATTTCAAATAATCTTATTCTCACAGAAGCAATGTGGAATTCGTTCATTCCATTTATGCTTGTCTAATTAGTTTACCTACATGTATTTTTTTTAATTTCACAATCAAATTACCTCTCTGCAACTTTCTGGACAACAATGCTCTAAAATTAGAGTCAAACAAGAAAATCATTTAGTATTTGCTTCATACAAGCCAAATATATTATGGAACAAAATTCATTTATAAGCCAAATATTATTAGTTACTCTCTAATAATCATATATTTTCATTGCATTGTTGAAATATATACATATTCATGGTTTTATTTTCTTAAAACTCAACAATAGCTTTTATTATTATTTTCTTTAGATATATCTGTAGTTCATTTCAGTGACACTACTATGGGCCTAAATGTTAAACATTCAATATTGTCCTATAATGAGAATGTACCTTTAGTTAATTAATATCTTATATTTATTCAATTCCTGCTTTGGACATTGAAAATATCAACCTTTAAAGTCACTTTTCCTATAAAATAATCTAAACAAATGAAAATTAACTCATACAGTGAGCTGGAGATTCAAAACAATAGAGATATCCTATTTTTAAATCACTTTTAATACTAAAGTAAACTGATTAAAGGTCAATCAAATCTAATTTTAATTTCTGGAGGATCTTACAACTACTTTACAAACTAAGCTGTGCTCTACATTGATGCTAATCAGGGACATTTATGTTTGAATAGCTTTATTTTATACAGGTTAGGGAAACTACTAAACATTTCTCTTTAAAATTATAACTCATATTAAAAGATAAATCCTGCCATTAAGGATTTCATCCTACCTGCCAATGAATAATAATAAGTCTGGGACATCTGTCGACTTCAGACTTCAATATAATTTTATATAGAGTTATGAGCCACAACACACATCTATAGTTCTGTCAACTTCCTCAAAGAAAAGACTTAACCATACAAAGATTTACAATTTACAAATAGCACAGACATTAAAATCTTACACTCTACATCTCTAATGCATTAAATAACACATTCACCACCATCAGTCAATTCAACAAGGTTTAATTTTAAACAGTACTTGCATACTATACAATGAAAATTTTCAAAAGTACTTTGACTATAAATATTTCTCACTCTATTTTTTTTTTTAGTCTTTCATATGTGTATCTACACTATTACTAATGACTTTTGGTCATAATAATAAATATCATAAGACATACTAATAAAGTTACTTTAGTGAATGTCTTTTTATTTAATTGGGTGGTGCTGCTGGCTTTAAGCTTCGGGCATTGAAGGTACCTTTTTCACCTTCTGGGGTTTCTATGAGAAATGCATTCTCCCCCACTTTTCTTTTTATTTGGAATGGTCCCTCATATATATTCAAAAACTTTTTGAATTTATAATTCTGTGGGTCACTGATTTGTCCCTACTTCAAATAAATATGTTCTTATATAAATTCTTTTATTTTCCAGTCATACACAAATTCATTAATCCATTAGTCAAATTATGGGTCAGGGAGGAAATCATGCCATCTAAATTTATCAAATCAATATTAGTCTTTTCCTCTCTCCATGTACTTTTCAACTACTCTCAATATTTCTGAACAAAATAACAGAGAAATGTTACTATGAACATTATTATCTACTGTATAGTTATACTTACTATAAGTTTTCTCAAGCAACAAACTCTTACTCCATTTTTCAAAGGGTTCATCTTCCTTCCCTTTTACTGTACTATCACAAAGTTCTCCTTGAAATAACTGCTTAACATACTTTCTATAATAAATGTTATCTGACTGCATTATTATGGACATATCTTCTTCCATACTTATTTTCCACCTTTCCTTTGCAGTATGATACATACTTTTAAATCTTCGTGTTACTTGTTTGCACTCTATATAATTTCTTAAGTTACCTTTCAAATTTTCAACTCCTTTGGATTTAAATTTATTATTAACAATGCTTCATCTATCATTTTCTGACTAACTTTAGTCTTTATGTTTTTATTTGGTTGTGACAGCTCAACATTTGAAAGTTTCTTATCTAAATTATTCTGTTCATCAATATACTTTATTTTTACTGAATCATTAGAACAATATATTTTTACCTTTTCAAATCTTTTAATCATCTTTACTTTTCCTAAAGGCACCTGTTCTAACATTTTGTAATTTATTATTTTTGCTTCGTTACATTTTACCTTCATATTGGTCTGAATATCTCTTAGCTCCTTTTTAATATCACTTATATCCAATGCGGTTGCTTTCTGGGTATCTACATAAGTCTGTTCAATTTTAAAACATTTTCCCTCCAAACTTTGATATTTAATTTTACAACTTTTAACTTCGGCTTCTAAAATGTTAAGCCTGACATCTATGTGTCCTTGTGACTTCTGTATATGGTCACTCAATTCGTCAAACCTACAATTATATTTATCAGTGGATTCTTTCAACCGAGTATCTAAGTTATGCTTAAATTCATCAAACTTGGCATTAGTAGCATTTAGCTCGATTTTGCATAAGCCAATTTTAATATTTACCTCCTCTCTAAGTTCTTTATTTTCTTTAATCATATCACCCAGTTTATTATTCATGTCTTCTCTTAACATTTGATTATCTCTGCTCATGTCACTAAATTTATTATTTATTTCACTATTCATATCACAAAATTTATTATTTATTTCACTATTCATATCACAAAATTTTTTATTTATATCACTTTTCATATCATTTATATCACTTTTCATATCACCCATCTTTTCCATTAATTCTTTTAGAATTGGATACAAATCTCCTTCAGGTTTTGATAATTTTTCTTTCTTATTGCTTTCCATTTTTATTTTCTATTTATATCAAATATAATATCTCTATTTTAA
Source organism: Epiperipatus broadwayi (assembly GCA_028023455.1). Classification (NCBI taxonomy): domain Eukaryota; kingdom Metazoa; phylum Onychophora; class Udeonychophora; order Euonychophora; family Peripatidae; genus Epiperipatus; species Epiperipatus broadwayi. The sequence goes on along the minus strand of JAQFVV010000328.1, from coordinate 621,863 downwards.
ATAAATTGCGAAATACTTTACTTTTATTTATTCTTACATAAAACATATCTATCCGTTCAATCCTGCAGCTGCGAATAAAAATCCCCAAAGAACGACAACAACAAATATTCTAATAACTTATTTAAACCTATGACACAATATAATCAGCTATATAACTCCACCAATGCATATAAAAATAATACCATGTTTTAGCATCTATATGAGACTCAAACTTGGGTCTTTAATTGGTTATTTTGGCCCGAGTTGGCGCGCCATTTTGTAACCGTCGGAATTGTTGAATGCTGTATTCCATTTAAATTGAAGAAAGAAGGCCCAAAATGTTGGTGCCAATTTGTAACTGATTGAATTGATGGATGAAGGTGATGGTTAGGATGAACAATCTGATCTGATAAAAAAATCTAAAATTTAATTTAAATTAATCTGATCTAGCTCAATCGGGTCGCCGTTATGTAATAAACCATCACAAAGCACAAATAATCTCTCTTAAAGTTTAATTTACTTAAGTTATATGTGAAATGAAGAAATAATGAGACTATCTGCTCCAGACATCAACAAATCCGTCACAATTACAACATAAATTGCAAAGAGCAGGGAAACCAACTACTATTGCCCTAAACAATAATATAGGATTAGGCTAACCACTTGATTGGCAATCTAATCAAAACCATGTCCAATTAATAACTAACATAGATTCCAATATATATATATATATATATATATATATGGCTAATATGTATATATATATATATATATATATATATATATATATATTTTATTAGCCTGTTACTGTTATAGTAATTTAAATCTACTTTATTATTTAAAGATACTGCCTTTATAACTTAATGGATAAGCTTCTAAGTACCTGTAATAGCACTTTACAAAACATTTGTTTACATACAGACATTATTTAAACAACAAAACAAAATAATACTTGAACCCAAATATACACATATCTATTTTAATAAACGCTAAATAGAAAGATAAACACTCGTGTCAATAAGCGATATACAATTCTTTCTACTTCAATCTCTAATTAATAATTTTCTGTGGGTATCAACTGGTTTTATTATAATTTTATAAACACTTTGAAAATTTATACACTCACTTAAATGTTTAAACAAATTAATATACGTCTATGGTTTACTAAGAAGCTACAAAATAATTTATAACTAATTTATAAATATCTTCCAATAAAGTGATGCTTAATTAGTGCTTCGTTTAGGTTTTAAAATAGAATACTTCACTGGAGTTTAATATCAACACTCTATTAGCTCATCTCTAACTTTACAATGTCCAACCACATTACATAAAAGATATATCGAGCTTCTATTGGATGTTTATTCACCTGTGAGTATTAATACAACTTGTTTGAAATTTTTAAACAATTGAATAAAAATTGATTGGCAACAATTAAAACATATGATTATATTTGATATTTATATAAATTAAAATAATATTCAATTAAATCGGTCAATGAAGTTTATTCTCTTCATTTTATAGGAGTTTAAGAAAAATATCCAAGACGAATTATTCTGAACCAAACGATAAAGTATAATCTATTTAGATTTTTATGACGGAATCAGACAAACATGAAATGATTGACTTTGTAATATTAACTAAGATAAATGATAATATGTATATATAATATTCGAATGCAAATATAAATGTGAAATTCATATAGAAACAAAATAAAATACTAATAAGCAAAACATACCTTATCTTATATGTCCAATTCGCTTATCAAGCTGAGTTTGAATCCTGTTACTTAAATAGCTACGCCGTCTTACGCAATCCAAATAAAACAAAATAATTAAACTAGTCTTGATAATTAAATTAACTCAATTTATTAGATTATAGAAAAGAAAATTGGCAATATTAATGATAAAATACATCCGAAATGACTTTATATTTTAGATTGGTTGACTAAATAAAATGATCGAATTGCTATGTGTTGCAATAACGATAACGACAAAAAAAAATGAATGAGTAAATGACGGGAAAGATTCTTAGATATTTTACTAAAAAAAAAAAAAATGTACATATAACCGATACCAAAATGTGAAATAGGAGGGTATCAAAATCTATTTGTTTATCAAAATAATTACGGATAAATGAATATGAAATAATAAATATATTTGAGTCTTTCTGATCATTTTTATTTAATAAATTATATTACTTTTAGAGATAATTAAAAAAAATCATTCCCTTTTTATTACATATAAAAAAATTAACACACGTACATTTTATATAAAAAAAAAATCATACCATATATATATATAAGTCTGTTCGTTCACTATTTATTTGCCGATTGATTGACTTCAGTTCTTTCAGTTTCTCTGTCAGAAATAATAATCGCAAACTTTAATGATACTTCACTAAAAGTTTTTTTTTTTTTTCCGAAGAGGTGAGTGCACTTTGATTATCCCTATTATGATGTGAATTGATCCAGTCGGCCTGTTTCTTTATTCGTGAGACGATATTTACGCAAATCCATTATTTATTTATAAAGCATTTTCCTTTACTTCATAGGTTTCTTTTTTTTTTTTTTTGCTGCCGCTTTCCCCGGAAACCCTTTTCGCAACTGCCCGCTAAATGATTGAACGGGCAGATAATTCCACTATTTTTCCATGTTTTATGGTTTTACATACAAAAAAAAAATATTGAAAAAAATTTATTTGTTAAGACACAGAAAATAGATCTATCCTTTACTATTGCAAAATGATAAAGAGTCCTGTTATATTCTGTCGCGTCCTTTTTATATGTTCTCTTTCTGACGTTTTTCGTATCTTGACGACCACACAAAATTACTCAAAAAAAACTCAATTCTATCAATTTTCTTATAGTTGTTTTGGCGTGGTTATGGGTAAGTTCAGATAAAAAGATACATGAAGATTAAATCCAAATTCGATTACAATTTTTTTATTATTTTACAAACCAAAATACAAAATTGATATAATAACCTTTTAAATTATTGATAAACATCAATAATTTACACATATCTATATTTTTTTTTATAATAATATTTTTTTTTAAATTAATTTATAAACACATATACACAGCACAAAAAACATTGAACTGTATATAATAATGTTACTATGGTGACTGCATTCATATATGAAATATATAAAATAATATCAATCCTATTTAGTTAAACTTATATTGTACTGAATTGTTTATTTATATATATATATATATATATATATATATATATATATATATATATATATATATATATATATATATATATATACCTGGATCATCAATTTGAACATTCACAATATATATAAATTTATATATAACTATTTCCAAGAGATTTACTATTCTTTTATTTATCCTTACTGGATATTGACAGTGTTTATTTATTTCATTTTGTGTATTACTGCAGTTCATTTTCTTCATGGCACAATTATTGTTCCTTTTCAGTGAATATATTTGTTGATTATTCATCTCAGATTATTTTCTTAATATATATATATATATATATATATATATATATATATATATAGGCTGCAGAAAGGAGTTTGCTATTAACTGATAGGAGACCCTTTGATTCCTCTTGGAGGCCTTAAAGGAACCGAGCAGGGCAAATTCCTAATGCCCACTCCATACGTTCTTGTCGTTGCAGCTAATTATTACTATGTGATTATTCATATAGTATACGAACATGGATGGGCTTCTCAACAACACGCATTAGCCAGCGTGGTGAGTTTATTGGCTTTTTACCTCTGAGTTTAAGATCAAGAAACACCATGGTCTTTCTTCTCAGTGCCTGATAAGGCAGAATGAATGTTTGTGTAAATGATAAATATTTTTCCAATACATATATACAATTATGACAGACAAAAATAAAGCATGGCCCTTATTCCCAGGAGGCTGTAAAGTCACCAACCAAGGCAGAGGTTGGTGGCCAAAGGCTGAGGGTGCTAAGAATCCCCTGATTGTGGACCCAGGCTGCCATTTGATGACGACTTTTTATTTAGGTACTTACAATTGCAGATCACTTTCAAGTGGTGGAAGATTGCAAGAATTAGAAGAAGAACTGTCTTATATTAAATGGGACATTATTGGACTTTGTGAAGTTAGAAGAAAAGGAGAAGAAACAATTGATTTAAAAAGTGGACATATACTCTATTATAAAGGCACACATATTGGAAATACAAGTGGAGTAGGATTCATTATAAATAAAAAGTGGAAGAACAATATTGTGGAGATTGATGGTGTATCGGACAGAGTGGCAAGATTAATTATACAACTTAATAGCAGATACCAAATGCAGATAATTCAGGTTTATGCCCCAACAAGTTCTCATAGTGATGAAGTAGTAGAAGATTTTTATATGGATGTACAAAAGGCTTTTTGATCAGAGTAAACAACATTTTAAAATTGTTATGGGAGACTTTAATGCTAGAATTGGTAGACAAATGAAAGATGAAATTGCTGTAGGTAATTTTGGTTATGGTAATAGAAATGAGAGAGGACATAGACTTGTGGAGTTTGCAGAAAAAGAAAAACTTTATATTATGAATTCATTTTTTGAGAAAAATGTTAAAAGGAAATGGACATGGAAGCATCCAAATGAAGGTACAGCAGAATTGGATTATATTTTGACTAACAGAAAATACATATTTCAAGATTGTAATGTTCTTAATAAATTTAACACAGGAAGTGATCATCGATTAGTAAGGTGTAAGTTACGTGTTAATGTAAAACTAGAGAGACAAAAATTATTAAGAAAAACAATATTTACAGTTGATATTCCTAATCTTCAGAAACATTCTAATGAATTTAAATTAGAACTTACAAATAGGTTTCAAGTGTTAGGAGATTTTGAACATGATTCAGATTTGAATGAAATTAATATGAAAATAACTGATACACTTTTAAAAACTGCAACAAAGATAGCTGGTAGAAAAAAGCAGCAATTGACTAATAAAATTTCTACTGAGACTAGAGAATTTATGAAGAAAAGAAGGAATATGAAGATATACAAAAATGATGTATTAAAAAGAATTGAATATCTCGAATTTTGTAAAATGGTACGGAAAAGAGTTGAAAATGATATAAGAAAGTATAACTGTGAAATAGCAAGGAAAGCTGTAGAAGAAAATAAAAGTCTCAAAAATGTTAAACAACATTTTGGTATTGGTAGGAAATTTATATCTGCAATAAGAAAAAATGATGGAATTATTACTAAAAAGAGAGATGACATCATGAAATTGGTAGAAGATTTTTATCAAGAATTATATAGTAATAAAGAACAAGTACCTCCTATATCTATTACATCTTCCGAATTGCCCAGAATTTTAAATGAAGAAGTGAGACATGCAATTAAGTGTATGAAGAAAGGAAAGGCTCCAGGAAATGATGGAATTATAATTGATATATTAAAAGAAGCAGGTGAAGAAATAGAAACAATTTTAGCAAAGTTATATACCAAATGTCTAAATGATAAAGATGTACCGGAAGATTGGAAGAATGCAGTAATAATATTAATATTTAAAAAAGGTGATAAAGAAGATATTAGAAATTACAGACCTATCAGCCTTTTATCAGTTTTATATAAAATTTTTACCAAGATAATTACAACTCGTCTACAGAGAACTTTGGATTTCCACCAACCAAGAGAACAAGCTGGATTTAAAAGTGGTTTTAGTACAATAGATCATATCCAGGTATTGAGAGAAGTCATAGAAAGGACAAACGAATATGAGTTGTCATTATGTTTTGGATTTGTAGATTATGAAAAGGCATTCGATTCTATACACATTTCTTCAGTGATTAAAGCATTGGATCATCAAGGTATAGATCCAGGATATTGTCATATTTTAAAGAATATTTATAAAAATGCAACAGCAACAATTAGATTACATAATGATACTGGAAAAATCAACATTGAGAAAGGTGTAAGACAAGGTGACTCCATATCTCCAAAACTCTTTACAGCAGTGCTGCAAGAAGTATTTTGTGGATTAAAATGGGAAACTAAAGGAGTGAAAGTAAATGGAGAGTATTTAAGTCATTTAGATTTCGCAGATGATGTAGTTGTTTTTGCAAATAATGCTTCAGAGCTGCAGGAAATGTTGCAGGAGTTAGCAGATGAAAGTAGAAAAGTAGGACTAAAGATAAATGTTAAAAAGACTAAAGTAATGTTTAATCGATTTGCTCAAAATATGAAAATAAAGATTGATTATGAAGAATTAGAAGAAGTTAACAGTTACAAATACCTTGGTCAGATTATTAATACAGATGGAAACATAATGGAGGAAATTAATCATAGAATTAAACTTGGTTGGAGTGCTTTTGGTAGAAATAACTTGATACTAAAAGGAAATATGCCTATGTGTTTGAAAAGGATGGTTTTTAACAAATGTGTTTTACCAGTTCTTACTTATGGATCTGAGACTTGGACACTTAATAGAAGAGCAATACAGAGACTTCAGACCACTCAAAGGAGTATGGAGAGATGTATGTTGGGAGTAACAAGAAGAGATCGAAAACGCAATGTATGGGTAAGACAACAAACAGGTGTTACTGACCTTATTGAAAAATTAAAAGATTGAAATGGAGTTGGGCTGGACATATTGCTAGAAGGGATGATAATAGATGGACAATTGAAATTTTAAACTGGATTCCAAGAGATTGTAAAAGACCCAGAAAGAGACCACATGTGAGATGGATGGATGAAATAAGAAAATGTGCAGGGGTGTTGTGGAGAAGAGAAGCTAAAGATCGGAGAAGATGGATTAAACTTAGAGAGACCTACATCCTGCAGAGGATTGATAATGGTTGATGATGATGATGATGATATATATATATATATTTGTCATATTATTATTACTATTTGCGGGATATTCCGTGTAGTGAAAAAGATAAATGCTGACGTTTCAGTACAATATCAAAAACCTTTCTCAGAGCGTCCTCTTTCTCAAATCATTTGAGAAAGAGGATGCTCTGAGGAAAATACTTGATATTGTACTGAAACGTCAGCATTTAGCTTTTTCACTACACGGAATATCCCGCAAATAGTAATAATAATATAACATCTTTTATCCGTGAAAACATTAGAATTAACACATATATATTGTAACAATCTGGAGAAGGTGACTTAACATTATCTGCACTATGGGGCGCCATCTAGGCATTTGAACCTAGAAAAATTTATAAAGTAGGCAGATACGTAAGTCAAAAAAAAAATTTTTTTTTATTTGATTCCGGTCGTTAGCCCTTGTCACTAGCTCAGTGGAATAGCAGAGATTAAATAATATAATATCTTATCTAATTAGATTTCAACATTAAAAAATAAATAAAATAAGCCACTGCCAGTAATTAGCATACAAACATTTATTTATGCACATATATATAAGATTTAAAATTATTTTAGTATTAGTTTTACATTTTAACATTTAACATTATTTTTAACTTTGATTTTTGACTTTAATTTACATTTAATTACTATTATATTCTAATTTTACATTTTTAATTAAGTTCGCACAGATGGGATTATTAAAGCTTGTTTTAAGATGTTGCTATAGATCGGTTACATAGATTACACGGTTAAAAACATTTTAAAAGAAACATAAACGATCAAAATACAAAATTATTGACTACAGACAATTGCGGAGGGAAATTTATATGTAACCCAATAGTATTCACCATAAGATACTTGCATTGTCACCAATAACTTAAAAGACATCCGAATAAATACATTTTAGATACTCACTGTAAGGTATCATTATTTATCGAATGTCTATATATTTTGATCAAATATGAAAACCCAAAACATACTTAACCGATAACCAATCCATGCAAGCGTCTATAAACAACTTAAATTTAATGCATTTTTATTTAGGGTCAAGTATGAATAGACCACATAGATTTGCTTTTGAAAATAAACATTCTATCCCTATTTAACCTTAGGTTAAAATTTGTAGTCAAACTGGCATCAATTCATCTGATATATCGATGTATTCAATGTAATAAAATACGGCAGCACAAAAAGATTAAGAAAAGACATTGACTCTCAATCAGATAGGAATATTACATCTATCTAACGAGAAGAACAATAAAAAAAAAAAACTCCATAGAAAGAAACTGCGTTCTCCATCTTATAATTCCTTCCATAGGCAAACGGAAGTGTGCGGCGTATGAAGCGATTCTGCCCGTAGCGAATCAATATTACATCTACTAATCACATCAATATATCCAATCCATTGATCCAATTTAACCACAAAACAAATAGCCTAAGATTACCCTCCCCTAATATAACTTTACAAATCTATACAGCCATTCACGCCCAACTTAAGTTTAACATTGATATATTTTAATTCATTGGAAAACAGAAATCATAACTAAACTTAAAGAACAAAGTTAAATAAATGGAAATGATTTTACACAAATAAATAAAAAATACATCAAATAACATTTTAACTACTTTAGTCAGATAGGAAACTAATGCAATTATTTTAAATACGAAAAGTTTTTAATTTAATGTTCCTTAATTATAAAGTTCTTACGGTTTAAAACAGTTCATCTTTATTCGTTGTTTGCCCTGAACGTGAATTCCCACGCCGTCCTAAAATTGGTATTCTGTTGGCCGATTTATTTATCCATACGGAGGTTTTTTGCTTTAACTGGTCCTCAATGTAGAAAAACAATAGTTCATTCCTTTTTCTTTCTTAGCAAAGCTGAAGGGATTGAATCGTGCGTCTTTTTTCAATCCCTTCTCCTTCACTTTCGCACTAACACATCTCTCTCACATCATAATAATCATTCACTAGTCACTAATTAATAATTTTCAAATTTGTCCTTTTTATATTAATGTGAAGGATTAAATTTACATTACGTCATCGATGCGATGATCCTTTTCGTTGAGGTCCAATTTTCCAATGGATTTATTTCATTTGCTAAAAGTTTCTATTGTTTTCCTATCTAACCGATGTTTTTACATTTAAATGCCCAAGGCTGGTTTACATTTGACTAATTAAATTTATCATTTCAATTTCTGATTAATTAACCTGTTTTCCAAATCAAATATATATTTTTATCACTAAATCTTTTTAAGTTTTTGTTTTTTAAAATACCTTTTCTATTTTTAATACAGTTTTATTTTAATAATTTTTTTTAATCTGTGCGATTTAATATATATGAGTTTAAGATGATATTTAGTTTCAATTTTTAATTCTTAAAGAAACTTTTTAAATGCGAACTTTTTAATTTACTTTCATGTTTAATAAATATATAAAAAAAAAACAATGTAACGAACATCTGTGCTCATTACAATATATATATATATATATATATATATATATATTAATTTTCAAGAGATTATTGAGAATTATTGACCATTGATCTGCCCAGTAGAAAACAATTAAATTATTCCATTGGTTTAAACATAAAGCTTATAATTATCCAATATATTGATACAATTACAATTCATTACTTTTTCTGCTTGCAAATTATACAATTTTAGTAATTTTTAATCCAAGATTGTTTGAAACTCTTTGATTGGTTGTTTTTTTCCCACTTTTTTCTATGAAACAGTCATTTATTTTGCAAGTTTTTGGTTTATCATTGTAAAATGACAATTTATCGTTGTTTTTTTTTTAAAAATAAAATATTGAAATATACTATTCTTTAGAAATTAAATAAAGATAGAATTTACTGTTTTAATTTTAGATCAGTATTTTGTAAAATTAAACCTTATTTATCTACTTTTAAATATAGCAAGATTTGAAGATCAGTAATTTCTATTTTTTAAAATCAAATACTTATTGATCTCTATAACACATCATGTTTACAAAATTACAATTTAAACTTCACTGGTTTTAAATACTAAATGATATTAATTGTGCATATATATGACTCTATAGGTTATTATCTATGTGTATCTTGAGTTAAAATCATTTATAAATTTACATTAGCTAAACCCAAGTTCAAATCCTATGATCTAATATGTCATTATTGTCTTCTTTTAATAAGTAAATATTATTGGATTTGTAAATTTTAAAATTATACACCAAAATTTTATTTTAGAATAGACTGGGCTAATAAAAAGTGCACAATATATATATATTGTACTTATTGAAATTTGAGATGTATTTGAGTATGTGGTAAGATGTTAATCATATTTTTTTATCTTTCTTTTTTATTTGATTTTTAGATAGTGAATATGTTAACTTATGAAATGTGACAATGATAATATTAATATAAAATCGTTTATTATTAATCCTATTATAAGATTATAAATTGACTTTATTCATTTAAAAAAAAGAATATAAAAATGTAAATAATAAAGTATATAGTTTGTATAAAATTATTATTCTTTTGTTAAATGTTTTGTTTTTGTTATTGCATTCATGATAGTAAATCATAAACAATACAAATAAAGGTTTAAAATTTCAAATGTACTTGTCTTTTTATTTACTAAGGAAATATGTATAAAAATATATATTTCCTGTATAACATATTGAAAATGTGATGTAGATTATTTAACGTTTGTTGAAAAAAAATAGTATTGGGATTAAAAAATATGTTTTTTTACTATATGTAATAATTGTAAAATGATTTTTTTTACTCACTATTATTGTGTAATAAGATGTTTTATTAGAGAAACATACTGTAAATCATGTAACGAGTGAAAATAGAAGATTCCTATGGTTGCACTGATGCCAATGAAGAAATCTTATAAATAGGACTGTATAGTCTGAACTTTTATTCTTTTTTTCTTTTTGCTTTAAAAAAAGCACATATAACTGTCTTTGCATGATTTTTTTTTTTAATTTACCTTAAAAGTATATAATTAACTGAACAAAATGGAAGGGTAATAAGTGACATTGTCTACCCATGGATGGGGCAGCCAATCAAAAAAAAAATATTGTGGAAATGCAACAATTTATTATAAAAAAAAATCATCAAATTTCTTCATTTTGTCATGAACTATCAAAATAATTTTATCTCTTAAAATGGATGTTACTTATATTTCAAAGATGGGATAAAATATCAGAAAGTGTACAATAGTCATATTTACTTGTCCGTGTATTTTTTAGATTAATTGATCAAATTATTTTAAAATATGAATCAGTTTAATATTCTATCATATAATCCTAAGTAAAAATGTACATGTAAATGATAAATAATTTTCCAATAGATAAATACAATCATCACAGACAAAAATAAATCATGACCCTTATTCCCAGGAAACTGTAAAATTACCAACCAAGGCAGTAGTTGGAGGCTGAAGATGGAAGTGATAAAAATCCCTTGAGAGTGGACCCAGGCTATCATTTGATGATGACTTTTTATTTAGGTACTTACAATTGCAGATCACTTTCAAGTGAAGGAAGATTGCAAGAATTAAAAGAACAACTGTCTTATATTAAATAGGACATTATTGGACTTTGTGAAGTTAGAAGAAAAAGTGAATGAAAATTAATTTAAAAAGTGGACATGTATTCTATTATAAAGATACACTATTGGAAATACAAGTAGAATAGAATTCATTATAAATAAAAAGTGAAAGAACAACATTGTGGAGATTGATGGTGTATCAAATAGAATGGTAAGATTAGATATACAACTTAATAGCATATACCAAGTGCACATATTTCAGGTTTATGCCCCAACAAGTTGTCATAATGATGAAGTAGTGGAAGTTTTTTATATGGATGTACAAAAGGCTTTTGTTCAAAGTAAATAACATTTTTAAATTGTTATGGGAGACTTTAATGCTAGAATTGGTAAACAAATGAAAGATAAAAGTGCTGTAGGTAATTTTGGTTACAGTAATAGAAATAAATGAATGCATAGACTTCTGGAGTTTATAGAAAAAGAAAAAACTTTATATTATGAATTCTTTTTTTTAAAAAAATGTTAAAAAAGAAATGGACATGTAAGCATACAAATGAAGATACAACAGAATTGGATTATATTTTGACTAACAGAAAATACATATTTCAAGATTGTAATGTTTTTAATAAATTTAGCACAGAAAGTGATCATCAATTAGTAAGATGTAAGATACATGTTAATGCAAAACTAAAGAGACTAAAATTATTATGAAAAACAATATTTACAGTTGATATTCTTAATCTTCAGAAACAGTCAAATGAATTTAAATTTGAAATTGCAAATCAGTTGCAAGTATTAATATATTTTGAACATGATTCAGATTTAAATAAAATTAATAAGAAAATAACTGATATACTTTTAAAAACTGCAACAAAGATAGCTGGTAGAAAAATACAGCAATTGACCAATAGCATTTTTATTGAGACTAGAGAATTTATAAAGAAAAGAAGGGAATATGAAGACATCCAAAAAATGATGCATTAAAAAGGATTGAGTATCTTGACTTTTGTAAAATGGTGCAGAAAAGAATTGAAAATTATATAAGAAAGTATAACTGTGAACTAGCAAGGAAAGCTGTGGAAGAGAATAAAAGTCTTAAGAGTGTAAAACAACATTTTGGTATTGGTAGAAAATTTATATCTGCAAAAAAGTAGTCTGTGGATATTGGATAGAACACTACTGGATAGAGACTATCTAGCATGTCTTTAATTGCTAATGTGTACACTTAATAGAATAGATGTGGTAAAAAACCAAAAGGTATACTGCTGAAACAACAGAGAGGTGAACTTGTGTCACATGATCATATAATTTTTACTTGTTATTAGTAGAAAAAAAATGAAATGTTTAATTCATTAATTTTGTGCAACGTTTTCTTTTTGATATTGTTAAAGCTTATGATTGTAAATTTAATTACTTATTAAGATTTAAATATTACTATAAAACATTTTTTTTTAAAAATACAAAACAATAAAACCATAATAATATTGAAATGTAAACTAAGAAAATACTTAAAATCGTAATTTCGCTTTAAAAATTAATTAATGAATTAAAAAGTAAATTTTGTTTTGTATATTTTTACATTACTTGTATTTTAATTATTTTATTAATCAATTGAAAAATAAAAAAATTATACAAAAACTTATTTTTAAATATAAATTTATATTGTTTTTTTTTTTAAAAAAAATTTTTTTTATTCGTGTATGCGAGCCAAATGATTTTTAAAATATCAAATATTTTAAACACGTCATGGAAATATAATGCTTGAAAGAAGCTTCCAAATAAAAACACAACAGTTTAATGATATATGATACTGAATAGAATGTGATTGTCGGTAAAATGTCGTCAGGTAAATGTTAATATAAAGTGATAATAACGAAAAATATTTAAAAATAATAGAATCAACAGTTAATCTCTCTAATCTTTTCTAATCCTTTATTAAAATGAAGTTAGAGTTTATATATTTTATTAACATTGATGTAAGATAAATTTAACTTGAAAAAGATTACTAAAGACATGCTTAAAAAAGTTTTAAACATGACAAAAACAAAACAAGATTGATTCATTAAAAATATTTTTACAAAACAAGATAAAGGAAGCATTCAAAAATACAAATATATTTTAATATAATCTATAGAACAGACTTAAGAGTTAGTAAAATTATAAAATTTAATGATGAAATAACATATAAAATCAATTGGTCTCCATATAATATGCTTACATATGCTGTTAATAAAAGTACCAAACTTTCTGTACAGTAGTGCCACCAAATGTAAGCCTTTATAATCAATTAGATGCAGGAAGCTTAGTGCATATAAATCCCTATCTAGTGCCTACTCACCCAACATACACAGAATAGTTTATAGCTTGAGGCTTTTGAAGGCTTGCCCTTAGTGGCACTACTATATAGAGAGTTTGGTATTCTTATTAATAGTATGTATAAGCATATGGAATGGTGATTAATCCTATTTCATGGTTTATATCTATCCTGCCCATAGGATAATGGTGACTGTCATTTTTAAATAACCAAAGACACCTAAATATATAGAGTCTGAACTGAGTTTAGGTTTATATAACTATACAGGAAAATGAGCTTCGGTTGGAAACATTATGGCTTTTCCAACTTGGGCTCCTAGTTTTATAGTTCTGGATGGTTTAATTAAATTTTTATATCTAAGGGTAGTGCTCTCAAATCCAAGCATCCTCACTGATAGAAGCCACATGCTAGAAATTAGTCTGGGGATATTGGATGATTAGGCACTAGATAGGGATTTTGTGTACAAACCTTCCTGCATCCATTGTTTACAAAGGTTTGCACCTAGTGGTACTACTATATAGAGAGTTTGGTATTCTTATCAAAATATAAGGTATGATTAGGGTGACTATGGAAAAAAATAAAAATTGTATGCAAGCAGAATAACAATTTGTGATTTGGACCAAAATGTATTATAAGACCCAAAAGATAGCATATTACTAAAAATATCTATGAAAACAATAATTATATAGTAACCAGATAAAAATATATCCCATAAAGTTATGATAATTTTATTTAAAAGCACTGAACAGTTATATTTTAAAGAAGAAGATGAGATGGGTAATTATACATACAGAAAAAAAAAAACCCAGAAAGTGATGCAATTATTATTGATGCTTTAAGAGAAGAAACTCAAATAAACAGAACATGTTAATAAATTTTTCACAATATATTCAAAAAATGAGATTATAAAAGATGTGTAAACAAAGACAATGTTGTTATTAATATTTAGAAAAAAATGAAGTAAAAGATATGCAAAATTATATAATTTTCAAAAATTAATGGAAGAACAAGTAAGTAAGAGTTGGCATGTTTCATTGGATATATAAATTATATAAAATATATTTATAAAGTGAAACATTATTATTAATTGTTTCAACATGTTATGACTCAACCAACAATACTTTCAAATTCTTAGCAGTTTTTTACCAAAATAAAATTGTGGAGATTAATCTATATGGGGTTACTACAATAACAACAAAAATAAGAGAACATATAAAAAAAATGATTCTACGTTTGTAAACATTACACAAGGCTTCTAGATAATATTGCACGTTAAAATGTGAAGCAAAGAGAATACAAATAACTTGATGTCAGATAACTGAAATATCATTATTTGTAAAACAATGATATTGCATGAATCTTAAGAGTAAAAACAAAAACCTAATTCTAAATAAAAATTTACTTAAACTAAAGTTAATTTTCAATGATATTAAAACAAAAAAAATATTCATTAGTACCAAGGAATTAGAAGTTGATAAGTATAGTTTCACACAACGGTCAAACTCTCCATATAGTAGTGCTACTCTGTACAAGCCAAAGTAATCAATGTATGCAAAAATGTTTGTGTTTAAAATCCCTATCTAGTGCATACTCATCCAATATTTCAGGACTGGTTTCTAGTTTGTGGCTTTCATGTAGTGGTGATCATGTGATGGTTAGTGGTTTAATTATAGTATCACAATTTTACATCCAATTGATATATCTTGATTACAAAATAATTATTAAGCACTTGGAAATATGTGGCACAATCCATACTCATTCATGTACCCCCGTAATGTACACATTGGAAGGTTTAAATTGTTTTCTGACTAGAAATATAAAGCCTTGCAAATATGAAGCTGATTGCAAGATGACCACTAATCTTATATCAAGGATATTCACAAATTAGGATATAATTACCTCATGTTAATTAACATTGTGCTGGAATTCTACAAGAGTCCACAACGGTTGCCTTCTCTACAGGCAGACACAAAACCTTGGATAAGCCATCCATATATATACTGGACTTCTTGTAAAATGAAAAAATATCTTCTAGTACATACAATGTTAGCTTAAGAACTCCTAATTTAAATAGATTTTTAAACAACACTAAGTATATGCTGGTCATAGATCAAACCCAACAAATCATGTATAAAATCAGGTGCAACAACAATGCTTGTAATCCTAAAAAAATATGGTTACCAGAAATGTACAACACATATATTTATAAAACCATACCAAGTGTGGCACTGATTACAGACAAGTCTATGTCACTGGAGCATGAACTGAAATATGGCCATACATTTGACTCTGTATTCTGTAAACATAATGATTGTAAATACAAAATTAAGAAGGAATTGTTTACTTCAAATAATTCTCATGTTGTAAATAAACAAGAATCCAGCATTGCATTGGTTATCATATAGAATATATAAATTATTTTATTTATATAATATTGACCTTATTAAAATGCTCTCTTTTGCAAATTATGAGCATTATGAATCACCTTGATGATTGAAAGCATGCTCAGCAAATAAAACTGTTTTATAGATATTTAGTTTTCTTTTTCTTCTAAGTGTTCAATATATATATATATATATATATATATATATATATGATATGCTTAGATATATATATATATATATATATATATTGAAGCAGTCAGATCTGAGTTTGATCCAGGCTTCATGACCTCTAGCCATAAGCCCACTTCAAACCCTAGTACTAACCTTAAATTTCCAATGCAATGGGGCTTTATACGTTCAATCCACGCTAATTTCCATAAAGAATAACATTTCATAAATGTGTATTCAAACAACTAGTTTCAGATTTAAATTGATTAATTTTATTAATAAATTCATGATAGAATTATTCATGAATTTATATGTATTATAACTGCATGGATTGTGTGTATATATTTGTAAATATTTAAATATATATAATTGTTTGAAAGTTTCATTGTGTCGGGAATGTTTGATTTTATTTTTAAATAATTTGTTAAAGTTTTATTGATTAAAAGCTACATTCTTTTGATAAGCTTTCAGATGTTCTCTTTCCAAAAACAACAGTTAAAGTTTTATTAATTAGAAAAAAAGATAAGGATTTCTTAATTAAAATCATTTTCTGATTTTAAGAATTCATTTTCTAATTATAAAATGAATTCAAGTTAATGAGTTTGAAAGCCTTATCGAAGGAATGTATCTAAAAACAACCAGTAAATCTAAAAACATTGATAATGAAAGAAGTGCTAGCCTGAAGGCATCAGAGGACAGATATATAGCTCTGAAAAGTTTGGAGAGAAGGGAGAAGCCATCTTTGTTGCAGAAAAGTGCCAGTAAACTATGTGCTGTTCAAAATCATGAATTCAAAAATTGTTCCTATCATGATAAGGGGCTAAACATCAGGAATCTGGCTATTGTTCCTGAAGTCCCCTAAAAATTTTCAATGAAGCTGCTAAATTCTTTCCAGAAAAATCAGGCTGCCAAAATCAAATAAAAGGCTGTTCAAGTAATCAATAAAATGGTGCCTATGTTTTTTACCAACTCGGACATGTAACCTAAGGATCCACCGGAAGAAATGGGTAATATATTTCCATAAATTTCTGGCCAGTTCCGAACTTTATTTTACACTCTTTTTTAGAGGTCTTTTATTCTTTAATGTAACGATCTTTATAAAACTTTTTATTCATGCTACTGTAAATTTATATCGTAATTCTCCCAATCTCTAGTCTTTAAACTTTCTCTTTTCTTACATGGTGGTTCATTTACTATATTATATATATATATATATCTTTATCATGTGATTCATTAATGTCATTTTTTTTTAATTATATGCCAATAATCTTTCGACTCGATGATCTCCTTTGTTTCCTTTGCCTTGGGCAAATAGAAATATATTAATTCTAATAGTAATTCTCGCCCATTAGAACTAAATTTACAGTTCTATCAATTATTGAGTCGAAAGAAATTATTAAATGTGTTTATTTTTATAATTGGCTAATAATAAATTATTAGCTCCGTTCTTAATCTATGCCCCAGCTATTTTTTGTATTCACCAATATGTATTTATTCATATATAATCTTAAAATGTTTTTATTGCAAAAAGGGCCAATAAAGGATTAAATATATTTTAATTGAACTTTGTTATTTTCTATTGAGATTCAGGAAGGGCATGATGATTGGGGCATAATTAATATGATTTTACAAATACTTTAAAATAGTTTTACTTAAAAACTCATTTGACTTTAATTCATTTGATCAAGTCATCATGTTGAGCATTCTATAATTGGGTTTTAGTTCTCAAACGGTGACTAGTAAGTCATCATTTTCAATGTTGCTGACCTGGGGCAATTTTCTGCTCCATTAGGCTGGTTGGTGATCATATTTCTGTTATTTTAAATTATCAAGGAAGAAAGCACTTCCTCTCCTGTTCATATTAGTCAAAGGGCATAATACTTGTCAGACGCAAGCCGCCATAGGACTTCAATTATCGACTAGCTATTATCTTTCAATTTCATTTTATAGCTCATAATTCGTCAGCACCGTTACCTCTCTGTTCCAGTAAAGCCCGCTCTGATGCTCATAATTCGTGATGAAGTGATTTAAATTAAAGTCCAACAAATTCTCCGTTTTATCTCAAAATAAGTTTTCTAATAAAAATTAAAGTTATGCCCTAAAATACATATCTTGCTCTTCATGAATGGATTTGCGAATGTGAAAATAAATATCACATTCTTTCGCAAAAAAATAGAGTAATAATTTCCCTTACTAATGAATACCTTTATCTGCCTTTATTTTTTGTTGGGGGCATAGACATAGACTTTCAAATATTGCATAATATTCATTGGCGTACAATAAGGACCGCCATTCGTATTATAATTATAAACTTTGTTTAAGGACTAGAATTAATTAATTTAATCTTTATTTAAAATTCAAACCAAACAAATTATTATTATTAAATATTTTCTAAACACACTTGGTTTCTTAAGTCTTTTTATTCATAATTATTTTAATGTTAATGCTCGCTGTCTGTGTTGGCAACCCGAACATATACATATGTTTCGATTTAAAAATTATCTTAGTTAATTGATTATCCAATATTAGTGTCAGTTCAGGGGTCTCTGATCCTCACCAACCATTGAGCTAGTTTATTGGTGCATAGAACTGTGCCGTCGATTTAGATTTCTACTAATCTGAGCTGGTGAGTTGGGTTTGAATTCAGTTTGAACCAACTGAGTTTGGGATCCGACTTGCAGTTTAAATGGGGGGGGTTTGACTGGTACAATATATATATATATATATATATATTGTATTCAAAATAGTATTAACATACACTGGAATTTAATTTACAAAAATAATCTAAAAAAAACTGAAGGTGGCATTACATTTACCAGAAAGGTTAAACAAAATATACAAAAAAAAAGTGGCTATCTATTTATTATTTAGAAAAAAATTTATCTCCAAATATGTGTGAAAAGAGAAATCTCGTTTTTGTTGGGAGTTAATTTAACTATTTGAAATATTTTGATACATTAAGAAATATTGAAAAGTTACTTGCCTAAATAACTATAGGAAGTGTTCATATATGTTTTTGTAATTTACCTATTTTTTTTTTTCTGAGCGAACGTAATATCTGGTAATTTATGAATATACTCACAGAAAAGATAATTTCTTAGTATTTAGCTTTATTGCAGTCTAACATGTTTTCAGTATATTTAAGATGTTATATAATTTTTATGTTTATTATCTGTATAAGCTTTATAAAATATATTTATTTTTATGGTATAATTTCGCAGAGATTACCTATCTAAAATTTCTCATCATCAATATATTCAGCCGAGGAGTTAGTGTTCATAAATACTCATCACTTCGTCTGAGTGTATTGTAAATGAATTTTATCAACCCCAATGTAGAAACAATAGTTTCAAATTTTAATTTTCAAAATAAAAAAAAATATTACTTTTAAGAAGAAGAAAAGATAAGAAGAATTCAAAAATATATCCAAAGCTTCAATTTGCTAAAATTAATTAAGGATTTTTAAAATAAAATGAAAAATTCTGACATATTTTTGAAATACATACTGAAACAAATAAAAACTATATCATGAGTTATGAAAAACAATTTTTTTAAATGATGAAACAAGTTTTTTTTAAGTGATGTCACATAGGAAATGTATAAAAGATATTTGAAGGAAGTGATTTAAGATATTTTCGACATTTTATACATTTCAAACTTCAGTGTGTTTAATTTAAACAAAATTAAGTCATCTGTTATTTGCTGCAAAGAGTAAAGTAGGCCAAGTTAAAAAATAATACTAGCATACCCGTAAATCCTGTCTGAATCAATAGAAAAAAAACGTCTTTTAGTTTTCTGAGAAAAGAAAGCACGATATCATTGTAAAATATTATTTATAATACATTGCAATTGCAATGATGATAGATCACAATTTATTTTTATTGCTGTCTCAAAATGATTGGATGATAATGAACATACATTAATCATTCCATCATTTTTCAACATTGCAGTATCTGAAGAAATGGATAACTTGTCTAAATTTCCAGTCAAACCAAGGAAGGTGTAATATGTGCCTAGAGTTTAATCTAGTTTTATGTCATGTTGTCTACTATCAATTAAAACCAAAGAATTTTAACCAAATACTAAAATCATTTACAAAGATGTTGATGGATAATTTAAACAAGAATTAAAAAAAAAACATGCTAAGAAAGCAAATCTTATCCACCTCAATATATGATGATCTTTAAAACTGTTTCAACAATTTCAAAATACAAAATATAAATATATGCGATTATCGTAATGGTAATTGTAAGACGACAGATAATCCAATAAATATCAATATCAGTAAAAAAAAATATTTATTTATTTTCAAAAGCTTACATTTAAAATATACACAATCAAATTTCATTTTGGATATAAAACATTTATTAATGCAAAAAATACCTTAAAGTTTAAATAGATAATTAGCTAATATTAAATACACGTAAATAATTTAGAATCAAGATAGTTTTAGCAATAAATCGTAATACTAAAATAATATTATTTTTAATATACATATATACTTAAACAAGGGTTTTTCCACAAGTAACAAATATAAAATATATATGACCTGGATTCATTTGTATATAATTAATAGTACTACTGCTGTAACTTTTCAATTGTTTTCACACTATCAACTATATAAAAAATAATTTATAATATGTTGTAGAGACACTGCAAGCTATAAATGAAGATCATGATTCAATATTCATTAAAAAAAACTTAAAATGTGATAGTGAGGGACTATAGTAGATAAAAAAGTAGTATATAATCAATAAGTGTTCTAATTAATGGTCATTTTATTTTAATAAATATGAAGTACACCTATGGGGTAGATAGGTTCCACAGAAAACCCACATTAAAAAAATCACACAAAAATTGACTTAACTTACCTTGAAAAATGGTGGATAGGTGCTGTAATTTTCAGAATTTGCATAAAAGGAAAGCAACAAGGAAAAATTACTTTAAAATTTGCATTAAAAAAATAAGCAATTAAAGTATGACTGATAAAAAATTTCAAATATTTGAAAAAAAATAATACTTTTTTTTTACTTTTTTTAATTACTACAGTATTTAATTTTACATTTTTCATACTTTTTTTAATCATTAATGCTAGAGTTTATTTGTAAACTGGTAAGAAATCAGACTCGATGTGATGTATTGTAGCTTCTCCTTAAACGAAGTCAAGAATCTCTCAGCAATTATGCCCAGAGAAACCTGTTAGCCACTTTATTTTTATTTGTATTGCGATGTACAACTAGTGCACTTTAGGTCTTATGCTGATTCTATTTCTATATTAAAAAAATGAGACTGCAATCAAACAAAATATTATACATTATCATTAGAAAGATTATTTTCAGTTTATAAAATCTTAATTTTTTATTTTAAAAATCTAAAAGATTATTTATTTCTATTATATATAACAAAATACATTTTAAAAGTTTAAATTTTTTTGAATATTTATTGCGATATTTTTATATGTAAGAATAAATTTATTATTATTATTTACTCATTAGTATAAATAGGTTATTTAGATAGAAGCTAAGAATCTAAATACTGCTTCAGGCCATATTCACATTAGCTGCTAATATAATGTTATATTTTTGAAAAAAAACAAGTATTTTAAGTGGAAATAAGTTATTAATAATTTAAATTTCCTGATATCTAATAAATATAGCGAAATATAAAATATATTAAGAAGAAACATGAATTGCATAACTTCAAAATTGCATTAAAATAATCTGCATAAAACGAGAGACAGGTGTAGTTAGTTTATTTGTATTATAATAATTTTTGATACAGTCTGTTTATTAAGAATTTCACTAGCTTCTCTGATTTCTCTTACATATTGGATGTCATGAAATGATATGATACTAATATTTAAAAAATCTATATTATAACCAGTAATTATAACATATAAATGAGTGTTGATGATAATGATTTTATTTTATTGCATTATTATATCCATCTCTCCTAAAACTGTTGTGATGATCTAGTCATATCCATATAAAATTTTATTTTTTTGTGCTGAAATAAATTTTCTGGACCTCAAAAGGACTTGACTTCTTATGTTTAAATACAATGTTATTATTTTATTTGATTAGTAATATATGTTCTTTATGATATAAAATTCAAAAATTTTGGAACATGTGCTAGAACTTTATTTATAATACTTTTGTAATCATTAGTTTTCAATTATTGCTTCTATTTTTTGTTCTCAAGATAAGTATCTCCAAGATTAATTGCTCTAATAAAATACATTTTTTCTATTATAAAAAATCTGAACTGGTCAATGATAAGATGAAAACATTAAGGATTTATTTTAAGTATATATTTTTTTTTATTTTGAACAAAAAAATACAAAAATTGAATTTACATTTGATAAAAAGTACACTAAAGAAGGAAGGTTTCCTATTGGTATTTGTTTCAGTTGTGAGTTTAATATGAGGATAGATAATGTGTATGTGTAAAAAACATATTCTAATCATGATGTTAAACAAAATAAGACAACCTGGTGGTGGACAGTGGATAACCTTTATGTATAAAGATCAACAGCAAATATCAATTGAATATTTTTTACTATTGCTTTGAATGATAAGAAGTTGATTCTTCAAGGATTGCATACTGTTTCTAATATAAACAGTTTTGTTAGTCTCACTCTTTTTGATAACTTAAATAATTGTAAGACCCAGTTATTGTAAGTGTCTCAATTCATAAGGTAGCATTTTACAATAAATATAATGTAGGCATTGAGTACCTATGCAACAACATTTCCATTTTTTACTTGCATGTACATCATTTATTAATCCCAAATTGCTTTCTTCTTCCCTTATTTAGCTCAAGATTTAAATAATTAAAAAAAAATGAGGATATGGAAGTTTTTATTTATGGACTTTGCTTGAGGCAATTCAATTATTAATACATCTTTTTGAAACTGGATTTTAGTTCACAATTATTGTAAGTTTATGTCACCCTATTTAGAAAATGTACTTTAAACATTGGTCTGTCTCACACAATTTGGCTAAATCGTCATGTCTGGCACATTGCTCTTTTCAGTGATAAAAAATAATGAGAGTAGTAAAAATAATCTCAGTAGTAATAGCATAAAAAGTGGCAATGGAGAAACTAAAGGTAAGTAACACAAATGTGTAAATCTGTTTTTTTTAGTATGGTATATACAATTTTGACTTTATTTGATACAAAATCTTCATGAACAAAATTGGAAGACTGCACATCTTGCTGAAGAACTTTCAAGATTTAAGTTTCATATAACTGTTTTCTGAGATACATCTCCTAAAGAAAGGCAGTTTATTAGAATAGATGGATTGAATACAAGTTTCTTTGAAAAACAGGCCAGTCAATGAAAGGAAAGTGCATGGTGTTGAATTTGCTATAGAATTTAATTTAATGTCTTCTATAATTAAAGTGCTTCATTGTATCAATGAGAGCTTAATGATCCTAAAACTTGTCTTGTATAATGTTACTAGAGCTCTTTTTATCAGTGCTTATGCTCCAATATTAAATTCAAAAATGGAAAGTTGTTATTCCTTGTTGAAAAGCATTATTACAACTATACTATTAAATAATAATTTTTTTTTGATGACTTTAATGTTAAAATTCAGATTACAAAAGGAATTAATATTACATTTACATTCAATAGTTTATATTGTTGGATAAATTATAGATGAGTATACTCTAACACTATAATGATAATTGTATTAAAAAGTAAATATCGAAATCATATGTACAAAAAATTAATATTTATTCTTTAGATGAATCTACTATATATACTAAATTTTAACGACTATTAAACACTTAAAATTTATAATTTGGATTTCTAGAACAGTCATATTAGTGAAACGTGAAATTATCATTTGAATTTCTAAAACAGTCATATTACTGAAACATAGAATTATTTTAAGGAGTGTATTTTGGAAAATAATATATTCTTGGCTTCACTAAAAAGTAGATTCATAATTGACTTTGTGATAATGATGATAGTATTAGTGAAGTAATTTAAAAAAACACACGAAATTTTCTTTTTTGTCAAAATAATAGATTAAATGTGGAACTTCCAGATAAATATAAATTTTTAAAGACAGGAGGTCAATGTCTAATAATAATATTTAAAAATGATTGCTAAATTAAAGCTGCACAAAAGATACAGATAGATATTCACTGATCATGGTTTTCATATATATTTTTTGACACATTGAATGCAGTCATATAAACCTGAGAAACTGCATCACAATCCTATTAGATCCTGTAATGTTTTTTAAGTATTGAAAGAAGAGTTTGTGTGGAAGAAATTTAATATTAAAAATTGATAAAAATCTCATGAAACTATTTTTTATAGGTATAACTTTTTTGTAAGTATGTGATTTATTTCAAAAGTTTCATTTAAAACAACATGGCCTTAATACAAAAATATTAGGTAATATAAATCTGTATATTAATTATAACTACTATCATTTTATAAAAAGTATCCTTACATACTTATTATTAGTTATGGCAAAAACAAATTATGGCTCACACGAAATTTTTCTCTTAAATAGAGGCTTGCAAATGTGACTGATTTAGTCAAGATCAAACTTAGAACATATAAAATTTATCAAAATTTCATCTATATGCAATTATTCAAGTGCTAAAATTACAATAATATATATTTCTGTATAAAATGTGGTTATTATATCATTGCTGATTATCATCACTGTTCATGCATACATGACATTGAGTAGTGACTGTATTGACCATTATAGATAGATAGATAGATAGATAGATAGATAGATAGATAGATAGATAGATAGATAGATAGATAGATAGATAGATAGATAGATAGATAGATAGATAGATAGATAGATAGATAGATAGATAGATAGATAGATAGATAGATAGATAGATAGATAGATAGATAGATAGATAGATAGATAGATAGATAGATAGATAGATAGATAGATAGATAGATGGATGGATGGATGGATGGATGGATAGATAGACAGACAGACAGACATACTGACAGATAGATAGATAGAATATAGATAGATAGATAGATAGATAGATAGATAGATAGATAGATAGATAGATAGATAGATAGATAGATAGATAGATAGATAGATAGATAGATAGATAGATAGATAGATAGATAGATAGATAGATAGATAGATAGATAGATAGATAGACATACAGACAGACAGACAGACAGACAGACAGACAGACAGATAGATAGATAGATAGATAGATAGATAGATAGATAGATAGATAGATAGATAGATAGATAGATAGATAGATAGATAGATAGATAGATAGATAGATAGATAGATAGATAGATAGATAGATAGATAGATAGATAAACTTTAATGGTGATATTTATCTTTGCCCTATCCAAATCATTATATAATTATCTGTATGTCCACACATATCACAGTAATTATACTTCTTGAAATTTCTAAATAAACTTGAACAAACTGCTATTTCTTTTGTCCAAATTAACTTAGGAATTTCAAGGATTATAATAACTGAGATTGTGAATAAGTGAAATATATATATATATATTGTAACGATATATAAATATTTCGATCGTTAATATATATCATATATATATATATATATATATATATATATATATACATTTAGAATTTTGAATCTTTTATTATTAAGTAATTTCACTGGGACAAATAAATCATAAACACACATTTTTAGTTCAAAGAACTAATAGATAACAGAATAAAGACATCAAAATATAACTTCAGGAAGTATACATTTCAACACTTACTTTAATAAAATTAACTAAAAAGGCCAAAAAAAAAATTTTAAAAATGATAATTTTGCAAGCCTAACGTTTTATATTTTGATCAACACTATATAGAATTTCATTTAACATATATATTATGTATTTTCTTCTAATTTTTTTTAAAATAATAATTCATTTTGTAAAATGATAAATTCTCTTATATTACTCAAACTCTAAAACATATTTCACTGTAAAAAATAAATAAAGATTTGAACCTTCCTTGCTCTTTTTTTTCCAAAATTAAAATGTCACACACAATTTTAATCTAATGGAGGAAAATATCTTTTCAATAAAGCAATTAAAAATTTATTTATTACTTTCAATATAAAGAAACATTTATAAATGAAGATGTTTACCATATCAATAATAACTTTTATTAAAAAGAACTTTTATTTACATCCTTTGTAATGGATTATTTAAGTGTATCTTCTTGTTAATGTTGTACAAAGAGGTTTAATTAATCTTTTAGTCCCAGGTTTTAATCTTATTCTATTGTTTATTCATTTGTTATTACTATTCAGTTGCATTTTTTATGTATCCCTATGTTTTTATTTAACAAATTTTTTTATATCAGATTAACATCCGTTGAGATGCTATAATATTGTATGGATCAATACATAAAGGTAATTTATAATTTTTGTCAAGGGTAGTGTTCTTTTGTACAGTTTGTAGAAAAATGGTTATTATTTGGTCATTACTTAGGTCAATAAATAATAAGCTTCTACCAAGAACTTAGCTTATGATTCTTGGAAATTCCATATTATTATAATGTTTTTCACAAATCTCCAGACAGAATGAGATCAATTTGTCATTGTACTTCCAAACTGCATGTATGGCTGCTAACCTCACTATTACTGACTACTATAGAATTCTAACACACTATTTTTTTTTTATTTTTAAAAAACAACCCAAATATCAGGCTTCTACCCAGTCACATATTTATCCCAGAAATTATTGCATTAAGCCTTGACTAATTGATTTTCTTTTTACATAAAGTTTTTTATTTTCTTCTTCTCAAAAGACTTTCTATTCATAAATATATTTAGAAAACAACCATTTTTCATATATTAACACCAATCGCTTGTTGTTCTTTTTTAATCTAACTATAAAGTTCTTAATTCGTTGATTTTTTTTAATTAAAAGATAAATTTTAATCACATTCCTCTCTAAAAATATAAATGAAACTATCCATGAGAAAAAAAAATTACTTAACCCATTTTTTTTTTCATTTTTCAATTATACCAAATAAAAAAGCCAAAAATTTATCTTATTATTAAATTGTTTTAAATTTGTCATGTGATCATGTGTACATTTTTTATTAAGTTTATCCTGACTTAATTACTATTTTAACAACAAAGCTATTAACCTCCTACAAAATTGGGAGGTATTTCTCTTGCTGGATGGCTGAGTTGCTCAAGGATTTAGACCCTGTGATTCCATCTTGCAAGGTTTGCCACAAAGTTCCCTCCTCTTTACAGCCTACATAAATCTGTTGCTACTAAGCATTAAGGTAGGCCTCCCAGGATAGCTATTTCTTTGCTTGGAGAGAGTATTCTCTCCTCTAGTGATGAACTCATGAGGCTTAAAGTGCTCTTAGATCAATTTGCATGGAAATGTACATTGGGGGAATGAAGGCAAATCCACCACATGATCCATCTTGACAGGTAAGCAAGTCTCAGGCAGGTTTAAAGTGGTACCACAAAGCTTTATTGGATTTCACCTAGACCCTCCTCGGATATGACAAGGACCATGGAGAAGACCTTACTCTCCAAGACTGAAAGTATCATCACCTCCTTCTCGAAAATCTATCCATAAATGTTGAGCAAACTCACTTTACTAAATTCTGTGGTCTTACCAAAAATTGTGTACTACCTGGATGGCTTTGCCCCAACTAACACCTTCATTAAAAAAGTCAAAACCTTCTGCAGGATCCTATGCTAGGGGAAGCTGCTGTCATCAGCCTTAACTTACTACAAAATCTCAAAACCCTGAATGGGTTGGCCTTGCCTTCCAGAATAATCTTTCAAATACAAAGAACACATAACATCCTGTTTAGACTATTAAACTCCCAGTTGATATTTAGTGCCCCATTTCAGTGGAGAAGGTTGAACTGACTATAAGCCCCCATCTAAGCACAAAGGTCTCTGTTTTCAGCAACAGGTTAACCTAGAGCTAAAGGGCATCAAAACTTCCAGCTCCCTGATCCAAGCTCACCTACTGGGCTGACTACCAGATGATGTCTAACTCTAAAACCAAAACTCCCAACCATCTCCCAATTGCCATCTCCAGATGAGTTCAAAAATGTGGACTTCCTGATCAAGGTTAACTTTGTAATTCTACCCATGGAGCCTTTCCTATGCTATCACTGAGGCTATAACATTAATCCATTGTGCCCAATGTGTGGTTAACATGAAGAGACAATTGACCACATTCTACTTCAAAGTGAATCCTGGTTGAAACTATGAAACTATGTGTTGGTGAAAATGACCATGCCGGGCCTGGCCTGTGTTATGATCCAGCCTGTCTTTGAAAAGGGTATATTCAGCTTCATTCATCTGACCTTTGCAAACTTCAGAATATAGTCCATCAGGTGTAAAGCAGTATTCAAGAAAGGATCTGTTCTTTTGACTGAAGACCTTTTTGTAATATTCAACAATAAGGTAAGGAGATCTGATAAGAGGAATTGTCTGGCCTCACTAGCTGACCAAACTTGGGGAAGTTGAAAATATAGTCAACTATGATCAAATGAACATTCCTGCCTAAACTGATCTATGCAATTACTGTGTTCTATCAAATAAATTTATCCAATTTATTTGGCCGATTGTTTAGTCACTGTTGAGGTTTATTGAATATTGGTAAACAACCTTGCTACACCATAAGTATGTGACTTTCCTTTTTTGTTATTTAGGGTATTACTCCCTATAAACATGTTTGTAAAACTCACTTTATGTATCCTGCCAAACAATGGAATGGCTAATGCATATTCCTAACTGTGATTTATATTGATACTCAATTTATTTAACTACTGTAACCTATTAATGTAACTTCATAACTCATTTGATATAGTACCTAATTGTTGGGCTAGCTGCTTGAATTTCCCACAAGACTGTGAACACTGATTGTATAATTCCATTTGTAATTTTTCTATATTTCTTTTAAACTATCTTAAACAATGGAAAGACATATGCAAGTTCCTTATTGTATTTCACATTTATACCCAATTTTTGTTTTAAATCATTATAGCCAAATATCATGGTTTTTTTATAACCTGCTTGATGTACATCACAATCCTTAGTCTAGTTGTATAAAAATTTTATTTGTATAACTCCCTTTGTACAATATACAGAATGCTTATTAGTGTTTAACATCAAATGATGGAACATCAAATGCAAGTTCCTAACAGTATTAAATTTTTTATTGTATCCTCTGTATTGTACTTTTTCTATGAATAAAGTTATTTTTTGAAATGAAGCTATCCTTCATCTAACATGAAAAAAATAATTCTTATTTCTGACCCACACAAATGTAAATAAAATAATTGGTACATTTTAGTAAAATGTCTCATCTGGATTACTTTCCTATTTATTTTATTCTTTTGCATAATATGACAAAGCATAATTTTATTACTAACATTGTTCTTCAGGAAAAGAAATTAAGACTTGACATTATAAATACCCTTCATATTTATTCCATTTTCTAATACAAATGTATTTCTCATAATGTTTTGCAATAGTGTAAGTATCTTCACATGAGTCTTATATCTCATTATAAATCTTATTCTGTGAATGCCTCACTAGTCCTTGTTTTATATCCGATCTAATTCTCTTCAACTGATTAGGGACAGGATGGAATACTCACAATACTTAGTCCAAGTTGTCTCCACTACTAGTTCTCCAAATTTCTCCTGCTGTCTCTAAACTACTATTATGCCATTATTTACACTTTCCTTTTATGGACTATATTATTTTTAATAACTATACTACTTACATTGGTCTTATCTAATTTTTTGTGACCTTCCATTTTCAAAGTTTGAGAATTTAAATCTCTCCTCTGACAAATCTTTCTTGTGTTTGTTAACTCATATCTAAGAATTTCAACAATTTTGCCACTAGCTCAATATTTCTTCTAGCTGCATAATGATTTGATCTACTTTATTTAGCAGTTTATTTTTAATAATTTTTATAATTACAATATCTAACATAGTACAAACTGCCAAGGCTTTCCATTGAGATATCTGGTATTGAAAACCCATCTCATAAAACTATTTGCATCTTTATTATGACATTAAATATCATTTACTATCTTCATGCTCTTCAGTCCAGTATTCATGCAACATAATATCTTTGTATTCTCTTGCTAGCATTTATCAACAAACCTTGTTAGAGCAATTAGCAAAGCTTTTTGTTTTTATTTACAAGCTTAAAAATTGGGTCATGTGATATATGACTATTTTTTTACTTTTTATTTATTTCATTATTCAAAATTTTGTCTAAAGAAAATTATTGACCATAATTAAACAAAAGATCTCACATTAAATTTTATTTGTATAAGAAATAAATAAAGTCTGCTTTAGTTTATTAACATTAGAAATTTAAGATGTTGACTTCTAAATTTTTAATGATATAATCATATGCAAAAATATTCAAATGATATCTACTTTAAACTAAAATCATTAGCAATCACCAAATGTTTCATTGCATTTTAATTTCTATCCACATATCCCTGGATTTTTCCTTTATAAATGACATTTAATATATATATATATATATATATATATATATATATATATATATATATATATATATATATATATATATATATATATATATATATATATATATATATATATAGAGAGAGAGAGAGAGAGAGAGATCACTTTTACACTCTATTTTTTTTTTTTAATTATTATTTTAAAATTAAAATATTTTATTTTTAAAATTATTTAAATTTTTTTTAATTTTTTTTAAATTAGACTCCAGTTCTAATGTCTATACTTTTTAGTACACTCAATTCTTTAAAAAATATAGAACATTGTTTTTATGGGATGAAATATTTATAATAACAAATCACTTAATACTTTAACTCACACAATTTATGCTAAACAAGAGCAGCTCTCTCTACTTTAGTGATATAAGCTAGGATAATCAGGGATTATCAGATATTTTATCACAATTTAAATTTTATTGTCAGAATAGTATTGGATTTTTGCCTTTATTAATGTATGTTAGAATTCAAATCAGGATTAATGCAATTGTGCTTTTGGAAACAACATTTAATTCCAATTTAACATATTAAAATAAGAATGCAAAATGTTTCAAAATTGTATTGAATTCAAAATTTTAGACTGTTTTAAATCACAGATTATTATTCTAAATGAAAAAAATTAAGTTAAATATAATTGTTAGAGTCCCAGTTGCATTACTTTCAACTTTGAATGTCAAAATTTGTTAATAAAGACAGCAATAAGATTGTACCACTAGGATAGAGATTGAAAATGCAAGTAACCAACACATGTTTACAATAGATACACTAGAGTAAGATGAAAAATTAAGTGGTTTGTTGTGATATTAAAAATGATGATAAAATTATAAATTTTGAGGTGTTGAAATAAATAATGTTAAAAACTGTTACAATAAATGTCATAACTATTATTAATTAATGATAGTCCTTATACTTTTTGGCTTGTTTTGTTTTTTTAATTTTAGACAACTCAAAGCTAAAAAACACTCATACAGAATCATGGATTTAAAACTATTGCATTTATTTACCTATTGTAGGCAACCACTATATTCTTTTAAACATCCATTTAATTATAAATATCACAGGCACTAATATAAATATGCATATATAATTGTTTTTAATTATTTCAAGATAGAAGCATTTTGCTATACTAAAATTAAGGTTTATAAAGCACTATTCTTAAATCAAATAAATTTTAAAAATTGCTGATGGTAAAATAAACACTTTAACATCAGAATTCTTACAGCCCGTAACAACAAAAAAAAATGTTTAAATTTAAATATATCAGTGAAGTGGGGTATTTTCCAATTTATTTGTTAACTAACTGTTCTCTCTTTCATCTAATTTACTTTAAAGATTTTCTTTAGGTAATTAAATTAGTAGTTTGAAATTACAGATACTCAAAATATATACTAATTTATTTTGTTTTTGGAAGATAACCGATTCTAGTTGAAATATAAATATATTAGGCTGTGCAACGAGCGATTATATATATAACAAACTAACCAAAGGAAATACATATAAAAACAAAAAAAAAACGACTTATAAATCCAATAAATAATATTATATTTCAACCAGAGGACTGGTTTTTATCAGAAAGAAATCGCCATTTTACTGTGTATTTTTTTTCTTTCTGATGAAAACCAGTCCTCTGGTTGAAATATAATATTATTTATTGGATTTATAAGTCTTTTTTTTTTTGTTTATATATATATTACATTGCATTTTGTATTTTAAAATTTTAGATTTCAAAATTTGCTGAGCAACTTGTATTTAAAATATTAATAAAGACAAGTGACATTATTTTTTGAAATTTAATTTTACAAATGGCTTTTAAGATAGACAGTTTAAAAATATTATGTCATTCATACTTTTTCATCAAGTTGCTAAATAAATCCAAACTCTTTATCAACTTATAAACTACATTGTGTATAGAAAATATATTTATTTAAGAAATACTGACATTTATTCTTCTAAGATTTTGAATTTTTTTTTAATTTACAAATTATATTTATATTAAAGTCATTTACATTTAGGTTCGAATTGCATTTAATATTTATTTCGTTTTTATTTGTAATACTTGATTAAAACTGTGTTTATATTTAATTAATAAATATATAAAAAGTTATGTTGTTTGGTATCAATCTCATGTAACTATCATTTTATTTGCACTACATTGCACATGATTTCACATGTAATAATCGATTGTAAACTGTCTCTTTCTATTATAGGGTTGATGTATTTATATTATTAGAGTTGTCTAAGAGTTTATAATTATGTAATTAAACTTGTACTTTTATGCTGAAAATTTATCCACACTTCTGTAAATACCTTCATCTGTTTGTAAAAACGTATGCACCATAAATGTTTTATGTGGTATAACCCTCTTATCTACCTCAAGATCTTACCCTGACTGTTAATAACTAATACAAGTACTGTTACATTTTTTTATATCCACCTTTTTTTTTGTTATCACCAATATTACTAAAGTTACTACATTTATTAGACCCTTTCAATACCTCCATATAAAATATTAAATGCAATTGTTTTGAAAATTCACACATCCATGTTACGTATAGCAATATTTTACTGCTTAAACAAAGTTTTTGTGATGATTTAACTCAAATTGTGTGTAAAAGATCAGTAACAACAGACCCTTTGAATTTATTTCAAATAGTTTTGGCCAATGTCTATTATATGTAGGCATTAAAGTATCCAAGAAGAAAATTATATATTTTAATAGTATTATTGTAATTAATTTTGTTCAATAAAGAATACAAACTTTCTTTCAATTCTCTGAATATGAGGTTGGAATAATGACACTAATAAAATGAGTTATTGCATCATTGTTCAAAGTAAGTTTAACCTATTAAGCTGTCATTATTACAATGAGGAACTACAACTATAGAAGATACTAAATTAGACATTATAGCAAATCCAACACTATATATTCTCTTTTCCAAAGAAAAATTGTAGCCATTTCTCTATTCTATTAAATGGTCTTCCACTCAGAGACCAGCTTAATTAATAGTAGCTGACAATATCCATCACTGCAGTTCTCCAATTAGATCTTGATGAGTTTGTGTTGAATATAGGGCACATATTTCATGTAAATTGATTTGAAAAAAATATTTATAATACTTATTTTTAATATTATCACAGACTTTGCTTTACCAATGTTACTAAGATTGATATTACTATTGTTATTATTACTATCACTGTAATAAACATTCTGTTACATATGACAATCTAGCATGACTGTATGAAACCATTTAGGTTCTTTCACCTCCATAGTTGGCAGATGATCGATAAATATGGTTTCTAAACATATGTGGATGAAATAAACATATAATCTTTGCTGAATAAAATTATTGATTCATTCAAATTCAGTTCCAAACTTCCTCATGAATGTACTGTGTCAAGCAAAGATCATGACTAAGAATCATTATTGAATGTGGTTTAAAAAAGGTAAAATTGGAATCCGAAATGTCATTCATGTAAAGAATGAAAATGCTGTTTCACAAACACACAATCTCATTGTCAAGCAGATGTCTGATGACATGAGAAAATTCAATAATGTGTGTGAATAAAGAAGAAAAAGTGGAGACAGAAAAGACTGTTTGTATAAAAAAGCAGTACATAGCTTTTGATGAACCAACATCCTATCTTAGAATTCAGGATGAATTCTCAGTATTGCTTATTTGTAATTTATAGCTGGCTTGTATATCTTAAGGTCAATTTGATTATCTTCCTCATATGGAGATAATTGATAGCTTTAGTATAGCAGCTGACAATTGTTATTTTGATATATATATATATAATGAAACAATGTATTACTGATGATAATAAGAATTACCAATAACTAATGTAAAAAATACTATCAGTTATTTGCACAATCATTTCCAACAAAAAAACATTTAATGGCATATGCCAAGATTAATAAATTATAGCATTCATGCTTGTTCTATTAATAAAGATTTATTTTTTATTTACCAAAATTGTCCCTTTGATGTTCTTTTTTAATACGGATTTTCTTTCCACATAAAGATATTCTAATGTTTTCCAGGTCAAACTTGAAAGTAAAATTATATGTTTTTCATGGTCAAAGAAAACATATATTGTTATTAAATCATTATTTATTTTATTTTTGTATACTTTTATATAAAAGTTGATGATCTTTTACCTTTCTTTAATATTCCATTTAAATTTACTTATTTGTATACATTTTTAATTTTTTAATAAAATATTTTTTTGTTTGATATGTATTACATTTTTATTTATTAACAAATATATTAATGTTATGTGGAATACAAAATGAAATGTTACACAATTACTCCCATATAATCTCAATATATATAGCTTAAACAGTTAAAA
>JAQFVV010000328.1:521768-584268 GCA_028023455.1 Epiperipatus broadwayi | reverse complement strand
ACAATCATTTATCTAGAACTACCACGAATATTAATTTTGTTACTAATTAAAATTAAGGTTAGAAATAAAAATAAATAATTTCATGTAAAAAAGTATTTAAATAAGATAAATAATTCACATTTTTTTTACAAATGTTTTTTTTTTTTTAATTTTATTTGCATTTATATAAAAAAATTATTTATCATAAACAAATATAATATTCAACTATTTTTTTATTCACGTGAGGATTTTCAAAAAATTTATCTTATCTATTTATTCAACCAAATGTCAATATAATTATTTGGGATAGAAATTAAAATAAAAAAAATAAAAAAAACCTAATATATCTAACCAATTGAAAGTTTATATTTATCTAAGTATTTAATTAGGAATTTTTCTAATCACTTAAATGTTAACCAGACTTTCGGCTTAATTGTATGTTTATCTTTCTATTAGTCTCACTATGTATTATTACTTTCAACAAATCTTGATTTCTGCAAAATGATATTTCCAAGTTTAGTCTAATATCTTTGATCAATAATCTCTTTCCTCCTCATCACTGAAAAATGATTTCTTATTTCTTTCAATCATTTACTTGTGGCTTATCTCTTGGTATCTAGTTTGAGACTTTGTTTACAAAAAATTATCAGTGAATCTAGAAAGTATAATTATTTAATTTCCATTTCAGCATATTGAAGTGTTCAATAATATATAATACTCATATTTGTTCTTCTATACTATATATTATAATGATCTGGAGAATAAGCTTAACATATCTACACTACAGGGCGCCACTAGGCATTCGAACCTAGAAAATTTATATAGTAGGCAGATACGTAAGTTAAATTTTATATATATATTGATTCCGGTCGTTATCCCATTGACACTAGCTCTGTGGAATAGCAGAGATTTATATTTTATAATAAATTCTTATCTAAGAATATATAAAAAAGAATAAAAAAAGCCACTGCCAGTAATTATACACACAAACACTTTTTTACACACATATATATAATTTAGCATTATTATCTTAGTATGTTTACTTTAGCATTTAACTACATTTTTAAAATTTATTTTAGATTTTAATTTTATAAGTTCACACAGATGTATTCATAAAAGTTTGATTTATAATGTTGAGTATAGATCAGCTGCATAGATTCCATGGTTAAAAACATTTCAAAATAAACATAACCGATCAAAATACAAAGTCATTGATAATGTCAATTGCAGAGGGAATACAAGAAACCCAATGGCATTCATCATAAGATGCTGCATTGACATTGATGACTTATATATTCTAACCAAATATGAAAACCAAAACATAATGAACCGCTAACGAATCCATGCAATGTCCATACCCAACTTAAATTTAATGCATTTTTATTTAGAGTGTCGAGTATGAATAGACTACATAGATTTGCATTTGAAAAGAAAATATTCTATCCTTATTTAACCTTAGGCCAAAAGTTCACAGTTAAACCAACATCAATCCATCTAATATATTGATGCATTCAATGTAACACAAATATGGCAGCACAAATAGGTTAAGAGAAGAACTTGCCTCTCATCAGATAGGAATACTACATCTATCTGATGATAAGAGCAATAAAAAAACTCCATAGGAAAGGACTGCGGTCATTTTTGCCAACATACAATCACATTCCATAGGCAAAAGGAAGTGTGCTGCATATAAAGCAATTCTGCCCATAGCAAATCTCGTACTACATCTACTATTTACACCAATATATCCAATCCATTGACCTAATTTAACTATGAAACAAATAACCTAAGATTACCCTCCCCTAATATAACTTTACAAATCTCTATAGCCATTCACGCCCGACTTAAGTTTAACATTTATATAATTTAATTTAATGAAAAACAGAAATCATAATAAAAACTTAAAAGAACAAAAAAAAAATGGAAATGATTTTACAAAAGAAATACATCAAATTAAAATTACTTATTAATAAATAAAGTTGGGCAGATAGGATTTTATTGCGATTATTTAATAACGGAAAGTTTTTAATTTAATGTTCATGAATTCTCTAAAGTTCTTACAGTTTTAAAAGGTCCATAATTTGTAGTTGTTTGTAATTTCGAACGGGAATTCCCATGCCATCCTGAAAATATTGGTATCCAGTTAGCCGTTGTTTTTTTATTTATCCATCCTGTCTTTTACTTTAGTGGTCCAGTGTAAAAAAAAATGATGTCATCTTTTTTTAACAAAACTGAAGGGATTGAAGAGTGCATCTTTTCAATCCCTTCTCCTTCAACTCCACACTAATACATATCACCACTGCTGCCATACATCTCTTTCTCTAATTATTTTTTTTATTTCCAAACCTTCCCTTTTATATTAATTTTGCAGATTAACTCAACATTACATCATGATGATGAAGACCCTTTCATTGAGGTCCAATCCTAAGGGATTTCTTTTTTATTTGCTATTAGTTTCTATTGTTTTCCTATCTGACCGTTGCTTATATATTTAAATGCCCAAGAGCTAGTTCACTTGGACTAATTAAAATAATCATTTCCATTTTTCAATAACATTAATTAATTTGTTTTCCTAACTTAAAGATATTTTTATCTTTAAATCTTTACTGAAAATTTAGTTTTAATTACTTTTTTTTAAAATAAAGTTTCCGTTTAATAATTTTTTTCATCTCTGCAATTTTATATATATGAGTTTAAGATAGAATTAATTTTCAATTTTTAATTCTTAAAAAAGAAGTTTTTATTGGCGAACTTTTATTTTTTTTATGTTTACTAATAATAAAAAAACAATGTAACGGCGTAGGTGCCCGTTACAATATTTATATATAATACATATTTTGAGGGGTTTATCCATGTTAAAAAAACTTTTAATATTAATATAGTGATGTTTTGACTTGGTCACACAAGTCATCCACAGAGTTATAAAAGTTAGAAAGATGATTGTAGAGATGCTACAATCACTGATTTGAATAAAACTTTAAAATTCCACCAATAGCAAAAATGTTAAATTTAGGAATGTTTTTTTTTTAAAAAATATTTCCAAATAGAAGGAAGTTTGCATGTATCATCTTGCTTATTGATGCAATCAGGCCTTTTAAGTATCTCAATGGCTTCTCTAATTTTCCACTGGTAGAGATTATCACATCTGGATATGATTCTGGTACTAGAAAAATCAATTTTATGACCTGAATCTATATTATGGAGTAAGAGTGCTGATGATGATGAGTGTTTTTTAACTGCATTAGCATGCTAATCTCTCCTAACCCTGATGTGAAAATTACTCATACCTATGTAAGAAGCTTTACAATTTTTACATGAGATTTGATAGACACCATGAGATTCAAGAGGGATTGAATCCTTAGGCTTGGTTATTATATTGCTGATCTTTTGATGAGCAGAAAATGCTGTATCTATATTATAGTGTTTATAATATGCATCTGATACTGTCTGTGGTTCCTTTTACATATGGAACACAAATCCTAATAGCTGATTTATCATCTTTTTGTTTTCTATTTTGTCTATTTTGGGCTTGAAATAAGGCTTTTTTTATAAATTTGTAATTATAGCTATTTGCTAATAAAACACTATTAATATAATTTATTTCTTCTTTCAGATGTGTCTCATCTGAAAGGTTAATTGCTCTATTTAAAAGAGTTTTGGCTACAGAAACTATCTGAGTTGTGTGATGATGAAAATGGAAATGTAAAAATCTGTCCGTGTGTGTGTCATTTCTGTAAATAGAAAAAGATAAACTATTTGGTGTTCTGGTGACTAGAACATCAAGAAAA
This sequence comes from Epiperipatus broadwayi, assembly GCA_028023455.1. Taxonomy (NCBI): domain Eukaryota; kingdom Metazoa; phylum Onychophora; class Udeonychophora; order Euonychophora; family Peripatidae; genus Epiperipatus; species Epiperipatus broadwayi. The sequence goes on along the minus strand of JAQFVV010000328.1, from coordinate 580,501 downwards.
GGGAGTTTTCCATCAGACTGTCTCCATTGTAAATTTAATATGAGGATGCATATTATTTAAATGTAAGAAAAAATCATCTAATTTTTTTTTTCATGTTGCCATATGACAAAAGTGTCATCTATGTATCTGAGCCAAATGAGAGCTTTTAAAGATGATGATTCTAAAGCACGAGTTTCTATATATTCCATGAATAAATCAGCTATTACTCCTGGGATAGGTGAGCTCATAGGAGTACCAAAAACTTGTATGTAATGCTGTCCATTGTATACAAAATATATTTAAGAGACAATGTTTAATCAAAGCAATAATATGGTCTGGTAAATTGCAATGTTGTGAGATTATATTTAAAGCTTCATCAATTGGAATGTTTGTAAACAAAGACATGACATCAAAACTGACCAGAATGTCATTAGCATTAATTTTTAAACTTTTTAAAACAGAAATAAAATGAAAAGAGTTTTTAATATATGATTTAATAGATGGGATTGCAGATTTAATGAAATCCAATAAGTATCTAGCTAAAATATGAATTGCAGAACCTACTGCACTTACTATTGGACGAAGGGGGGTATTTGGTTTGTGAATTTTTGAAAGTCCATAATTATTATATTATATATATATATATATATATATATATATATATATATATATATATATATATATATATATATATATATATATATATATATATATTACTTTTATTAATTTTCAAACCACACCCACCTTCACTCTATTAAGTAATGTAGTATTATAAGATTTCTTAATTGCTCTTTTATTAAGTGACCATTTTTAATAATTACATATAAGAAGTAATAAAACACGTTTATTAAAAAACATTTTATTAGTATATTGTATTAAATGTTATTTATCCATTAACTTTTTATCTGTATTAATAGTATGATTAATTTTTTATAACTGGAAACTTTTTTTTTATTCATGATGATAACATTATTTTACTATTTTATCATTTACATTTACTGATATTTTTGTGCTTTCATTTCATAACTTTTTAATATTTCTTTAACATTTAAAGCAAAACAACATCCTCTGAGAAATATAAATGACTTTAATAATAATTTTCATTTGAATTTATTCTCTTAGATTTTTATTTTAATCCACAAAATACTTTTTGTAAACTCTGATATAAATTATGACCTTATCAATGTTAATCATTTTATTGCCATTATGTAATTTAATAATTGGTGTTTCACTTAAATAAGAATCCTTCAGAATTATATAGTGTCCATAGTTTATTATTAAGTTAATATTTATAAAAATAAATGTAATTTTATAATTTAAAAACCCAAAGTAAAATGGCAACTAATATTTTTTGGTCATTTCCACAACGTGTCTTAAGATATGGATCTGATTCACTATGTAAAAATATTTTTAAATTCATCTTGTTCTCTTCATTGATTTTTAAAAGTTCATTGTAGAGTAATTAGAATTATTTTGATAAAGTTATTATATAGAATGACTCAGAACTGTAATTCATGTCTTTTTTCAACTTTTATAAAAATCAATATTATTATTGTGTTATATGACTAATATGGTATTTTATTATTTGAAAGTGTTAGAAATTTTACTAACATTTTTTTTACCTATTCTTTCTAAAATATTAAAAATTATTTTGTCATTTTAGGAGATATATTATTTTTATAGATTAATTAACTGCATGCCTCATAACTTTGTTTAAAATATTTGTTAATTGTAAAGATTAATTTTTTTTATCATTGTACTATTACTTGTAAAACAATTTAACATAATGAAACAACTTTTTATTCAATACCAAGATGTTGTTTATATTTTTTATATTTTTATTTTTTATGTACTTTTCTGTGCCAATCCACATTTATGGTTTTAGATATTTTTGAATTACTATTAATCTTTTTTATTATTTTAATGAATCCTAGATATTCTTCTTTTAATGGAGGATTTTAAAATATTTTCATATTTCTTCTTTCATTGACGTGTTGTTTTAACTCAGTTGAAATGTTGGAGATACAATGTTATTTTCTATATTAGCAGTTTTGAATTGAGTATCGGTTTTTATTTTTATTAATATCTGTCAAATATAAATCCTATTGAAATATGTAAATATTTTGCAAGCTTTAAGGTAAATTTATTGAAACATTTCTGAGATTAGTAATATCAACTGCTAATATTATTTTACTTAATATATATATATTTTTGATTTGCATCAACATGTAGTAGATATCTTACTAAATGTTGATCATTTCCTGTTTTAAATTTATTGCAAGCACAATAAGCTTGAATGATATATTTTTTGATAATCAATATTTATATATTTCAATTTTGCTAGACATTCATTTGTATGTTACCCTGTTTATTTCCAGTGTAATATTTTTTTTCAGAAAATAAATTTATGATGCATAGTTTTTTTTCTCTGCCAAATTTCATAAGTCAGTATAATCTCTCATTTTGTCAACATAATCAAATTCTTTCACAGCAATATAATTTTAATCATTTTTTAAATTGTACCATTAATTCCTTTCATGACAAATTGAAATGCATCTTGTAGATTTTTATAAAAGCTTATACTTTGTCATCAGAATAAAAATTTTGAATATAAATAGACTATTTTAATCTGGGATATTCTACTGCACTGAATAATTTTTCCACTGTGTGTGATATATTATTAATTTTCACAATGATGTTTTTATCTTTAGAAGTATTTAAATTCTATTAATTTAACAGTTAAGATATTTTATAGCTTTTCAATTATCTAATTTATTTAAATAAATAATTTACACTTTGGTATTTGTATTTTTTTATTATATAGAGTAAAAATTTCATACAATCATATTAATTATTTAAAGCATTAATTCATCCATTAAATTAATACATAAATCAAGATAACAATAGTTCCATTGAGAATAGTACAAAATTAAAATAAAACAGAAATTATTTTTTATTATATAATGTGTAAAAAAAAATAGGAATATTATTAAACTTAGGGTGTGACAAGTAACCTATTTCAAATACCTTTTAAGCAATACAACTATCAATTTGCATTTTGGATTATATTTTAAAATTATCATATAATAAAAACATTTAAACATTCATCCCCAAACAATTATTTTTCAAATTGTAATACTCACCTTCAAATAATTTACATAATTGTCAATTTTCATATTATAACAGTAATTTATAAATATCAATGAAAGTCTGGAGAATGGTACAATTTTAAGTATTAATTATTATTATTATACTATGCCAATGTTGCTAAGGACTGAATTAAATAACTTAATAATATTAACACTTTATAAAGAAATTAATCAAAATTGATACCCCAATTTAAATACTGAACATATATATTACTGAACTGGAATTTATAGAAATGAACTACTTCAAATACCATCTAAATAACTCATTCAATTAATTTTCCAAGTAAATTAAACTTTCAAATTAATCTACATTAAAATTGCAGCCCAGTATTTCATAAAGCAATTGTTTTGAATCTATCACACTCATCTTCAAATACTAATACCCAAATAACAAATTTCAAGATCATAATAATAACTTTTTGTTTTTATAAATATGAAAGCAAAAGCTGATTCAATCTTAAATCATGAATAAAGATAGTCTTTAAATATTAAATCTTATTGCACTATGGGAAATATATTCTCTTTCAATATCAATCTTATTATATTATGGAAAATATAACAAAAGGCATACCTGCTACTGCTATTAACTTGAAAGCAAATATTTAAAGATTGTGTCATAATTTAAAGCTTTAATATTAGTATTAACATTTAGCACTTATAATGTTGCTAGATTACTGTTGAGTTTGCAACTATTCTTATCAATAAACTTGAAAGTGATGAATGATTTTTGTTTTATTTTATTTAAAAAATGAAAGATTGATTTACCGGACAAGTTCAATTACATTACTTTTTTTTAATAATTTAGAATAATACTTGCATAAATAAATGGTAAATAGATAAATAAATAGATAGGTAGCTATCTATTACGTAGGTAGCTAAATTAAAATACAAAGACAGTTAGGTAAAAAATAAATAGTTATTTATATATGTAAGGAAAGATAGAAAGATATATAGGTAAAAAATAGAAGGAGTTCAGATCTAGATAAATAGATTTATATGTATATTAATAGGCCGATATATATATATATACGTGTGTGTGTGAGAGAGAGAGAGATAATATAAAATAAGCTTAAAACAATTTATGTGTAAATATACAAAACATAGAAATATCTTACAAATAAAACATTATAAATTTTATATATTTCAGCGAATGTCTTAATAGCAGAAGCAACAAATATGCATGTGCAAAAATGATACAATGAAATTATATATATATATGTTTAAAAGAAATTATTGTTTAATTAAAACATTAGTTTTAGGCCACATAAAATCTTTGTATATTAAACTTTAAAATGTTAAGCTTCTTAATTACTTTCATTTTTTAAGATTATTTAATATGTTTCTGTTAAATTTTCTATTATGTCATGATTAATAACATACTGTCATTGTTGAAAATTAGAATTTAACATTAACCTTAATTGTATATTTAATGCTCATTAATTTTAATTTCACTTCTTAATATCTAATTAAAAAGTGATAATTTTACAGCAATATACTTAATCAAAACATTGAAAAAAATACGATAAAATATTAATGACTTAAGGGACATTTACATAAATAATTGTATTTGTTATTTAGTAAAATTAAATAATGACTAATTATAAAAAGATTTTTAATCGACACTATAAAAATAGTATTATTATTATTAAATTTATAATTTTGTTTTGTTTTGACTTTATTAATTATATTATTAATGAATATATATTTATGCTTTTGCCTTTTATATTATCATTTTAAATTAAATGTTAAGTTTAATTCTTAGTGAAACGTTTTATATGTTGGCATCTTAAAGATACAATAATGTCATTATTTTATGATAACAGTATAGATTTGAGGAAAAAAAAAACTGAGAAGATTTGACTTGTAAAAATAATTATTTTAATAACTGAAAAGCAATTGCAAAACACTTCTAAAGTTGATAAAGTTTTGTATATTATAGTTCCAAATTACCTATTTCAATATAATTTAAAACAAGGAATTAAACACATGCATAAAAATAAAAAGAAGTAATATTTTATAACATAACAAAATGCACAATAATTATATATTATTATAGCTATAATATTAATACCAATACCAAGTATTAATTTTAAGGCTATCTTATAATAAAATTATATAATAATTTGGAATATTTTAGCTTTAAGTAGCAGTTAAATAATATAAATTGTTTAATTCAAGAAAACTGTCCATTTAGATACATAAACACTAAATTTCTTGTTTTTCTCTGATTTTCAATAAAACTAATCATGTCTTTTGTGATTCTGGGTATAACAAATATCTTTTATTAACAGTATCCATTTGCTAATGATATTTCAAGTTTTTTTTATTGCTTATTAATAGTTGAAAATATTTTAGTAACATGAATAAAAAACATTTGAAAAAGATAAATGTGCCTCAAGATGCCCTTTATACTGAACAAATGTTCTTCAGTTAACAATGTCACAATCTCTGAAAACATGGTTTTTATTGATTCATTATTTAATATCAATATAATCATTAATATATATTTATTTAAAGTGGAATGTGTAAAGTGTAAATGCAAGAAATGTAGTGTTTGTAAGACAAATAATATTACCTTCACATATAATAAAAAAATAGTATAATTTTATACTCAAAGAAAATAGATGTCTTTGATAAGGATATTCAGCATCAAAAATGGATTAAGATATTTAATTTTTTTAATGTTTTTTATGTATAAACTAATATTAGTATTGATCACATTTGTTATATTTCAATGTTGTATCCATTCTTAGTTATGTATATATGTATGTATAAAGTCATAGTATTATTTTCAGGAGCTTCCATGTAATAAAAATATAATAGCTAAATAGCTGATATTTCAGTACAGTAACAAGTACTTTCCTCAGAGTTTCTTCTTTCTGAAATCATATTCTGGCCAAAATTGAACAACATGACTACAAATTTTTAGAGGAAGCTGTATAGATTTTTAGAAGGCCTAAGAGCATAAATGAAAAGTGTGAATTAAAGAAAATTAATAATATTTGGAAAAAGCTATTGGAGAATAAAATATTTGTTTAACCCTTCTCAACCAATAGAATTTGAATATGAGGAGAAAATAACAAAAAAAAAATTAAATCTTATCCCACACACATACACTTAAGCTTTAAGATAGAAGAATCTCTGTGGAAAATATATGTTATTATGCTTTAACATCAGCTATTTAGTTATTATATTTTTATTACATGGAAGCTCCCAAAAATAACATTATTAATTCATCTTTTATCCATAAAAATATGAAAATTAATATATATAAATTAAAATATACACTTTTGAAAGCAGAAAGCATTTACAGTATGCTATTTTCAATAATTATAGTCCATTAATAACTGATGATGATTTTTATAATATGAAAATTTAACTGTTATTTCTCCATATTGAAATATATATATATAGTAGCAGAATAAAAAGTTTCTCTACACATTTGGACAGCATTTTATTAGAAAAATTATCTCTGTGATATTGTGTGTGTGTGTGTGTTGAGTATATTTTGTTTAAATTAATTTCAAATAATATATCATATATTGGAGAAGCAAATGTAAGAACAGTTATAAAATTGGATTAATCCTAGAATATGTGACTGATAATGGATATATATTTTTAAAATAGTTTACAAATAATTGACATTTATTTTTATATCATTTGTAATATAAATATATTTTGTTTAAATTTAAAACTAGTTGGGAAACCATCTTCAATTGTATAAATTAGGAGGCTACTATAGAAATAAAAAAGGACACATTTGAAATTTTTAGTTCAATGACAGATTAGACAGACATAATAGTGTCACATTGAACACCTATGATATATGCCTTCATTTCATTCTTTGTAACCCTTGATGATAACCTATTATGATTGTAATCACATTGGAAATGATCCCTCTCCAAAACAATCTGAAAACCTGTTATCAGAGTTTTGAAATAAAAAAATTAATCAATTGGGAAAAAATCATGACTAATTACAATCCTTTTAATTTAAAACTGAATCTTAATGTCAGAAAAGATCATATTTTTTTATTAATATTTAAATCATTTAAAAAAATGTTATAAAAAGTATTAAAATTATTAGTACTTATGCAATAGTCCTGCAATATAGAGGAGAGGGTATGCCTTTTTACATCCATAATAAATGTGTAACCTTGTGATCATGTCAAATAAAACCTGAAATCTTATCTGATCTCCTTCAATAACATGTTTTTGATTATAATTTTAAACTCTCAGTTATTGTCCAGATTTCTTTTCTGACAATATCTTTAGTGATGTCAATTTCATTTTTAACTATTTTTTACTTCATTTCATAGTTTTGACTCAATTATTTTTACTTTCACTTGTATTCATAGTTTTGAGTCAATGATTTTTATCTCCCACTGAAATGAACAATATTTTATATTTTCAAAAACATGTAAAATTGGAGGACTTAACAAAATGATCAAAATTGAAAATAGCCTTTTCAAAACCAAGCTGGATGAATTTGCATTCATAGTTTTAATTTACTGACTTTTATTTTCATTTGTACTCATAAATTTGATTCAATGATTTTCATCTGCTACTGAAATTAATGATTCCTGACTTCTGGGAGGTCAATAAATGTGCTGAATTATAAAGTGATGGTTATGATCATTTTCACGTGAACCACAAATACAATCATGCATTAAATAAAATTGCATTTTGGGGTAAAATAAACATTTTACTTTTAGTCTCTTTTTTGGGAAAAAAAAACTATACACTTAAAATAAAGTAGAAACCAAAAATTGCTTATTCCATCATGACATGTTTTATTTTTGTGATAATTTTACACACAGTGAATAACTAGATTTTATTCTGACAAGATCTTTAGTGCTGTCAATTGCATTTTTTAAATTATTTTTTACTTCATTTGTATTCTTAGTTTTGATTCAGTTATTTTTGCTTTCACACATATTATCAGTTGCTAAGTAAATATGCATTTTGGAACAAATAAAAATGTTAGTTTTAGTCTCTATTTTGGGAATAAATTTTATTGATCACATGATCACACCTCCATGATCACATCCATTGATTACTCTGTTTAGCACAGTGGCACTACTATATGGAGTTTTGCTTTGCTAAATTTTATTGACATAAAATAAAGTAGAACATGAAAATTGATTGTTTCATCATGGCAGTTCCTGTTATATATTATACAATAAGTACTGTATGTCTATATTTAACAGTTTTTTGATGATATTTTAGACTATTTTTATGATTTAATGATTGTTTTGTCTGTATTTAAAGGAACATTTGGGAATTACTGGATTGGCTTGTCATATTTTACATATTGTGTTATGGCAAATCAATATTTTTTACTGTTGTTAAATATGTACTTTTTAAGAGAGAATATTTTGGTGAAATTCATATTTTTAGCATTGTTAGAAATCAATATTTTGCATCATATTTTATATTTTTTGTGTCAAAATCATATTTATAGTATTGTTTAAAATGTACATTCATGTTTTAAGTAAATTTCCATTTTGGAGGAAAATTTTTTACTTTAAGTCTCCATTTCTGACCAAAATAGTTGATCCACTTAAAATATTGTAGAGAATATAAATTGATTGTTTCATCTTGACAATTCCTGTTATATATTGCACAGTAAGTACCATATGTGTTTTAATGGTTTTTGAGAATATTGTAGACTTTGGAATTTAGTGATTGCTTTTCTGAATTTAAAATAACTTTGGGGAATTACATAATTGGCTTGTGATATTTTCCATATTTTTGTATGGCAAATTAATATTTTTACTGTTGTTAAAAGTATACTTTTTAAGATCAAATTTTTTGGTAAAATTTACATATTTATTATTGGTAGAACTTAATATTCCACATCATATTTTTATATGTTGAATGATATTACTGTCTGTGTATATTATAGAATTTTTAATAATATTTTAGACTACTTTTGTAAAGTACTAATTCTTTTAGTATTAGACCTGCAGCACCTTTTCACATTTCTACTCAGGCTGCTGATAACTTTGTACATCTTGTGAAAATATCATGTACACATGGTTCATTTTGACTAAATTTATCATTTTAAGTTTGTAGAAGTTCCAAGTGTACATATTACTTTGGTCAGATCCAAGAGATTAGAAAATTATTAGCAGATTAATATGAATGTGAAGTGGCATTGTAGATCTAATATATGTTGCACATTTAATACATAAAGTACCAAATTGACAATAAACTATATATATATATATATATATATATATATATATATATATATATATATATATATATATATATATATATATATATATATATATATATATATATATATATATTGTTAAACATTTATATTTATCAATAATTTTATAAATTTTAGTTGAAACTAACAAGGCCAGAATGTTTAAACAGCATTATCCTTGACTCAGACTTTGACTGACCTGTTGAAATATTCCAACAAAGGTTTGTATTCTATATATATATATATATATATATATATATATATATATATATATATATATATATATATATATATATATAAAGATAGGTAGGTAGGTAGGTAGGTAGGAGGGTGGGTGGGTGGATAGGTGGGTAGTTGGGTAGGTGGGTAGGTAGGTAGGCAGACAGGCATGTAGGAAGGAAGGTAGGTAATATTTATAGATATTTAAAGTGCTCCAAATAACATTTTACCTATCGGTTTTAGATAATAAACTCTTTCAATTTACTTATTGATGATTGAGAGTACTGAAAATAAGAAATTACATGATTGTTGGGTTTATAAAAGATCTAAGAGTTTGAGCCATAAAATGTAAAAACATACTAATAATTTTAGATAAATCTATATTTTGAGCAAATAAATGAATGTGCAATCAAACAAGACATTATTTAATAGCAGAATTGACTGGAATTTTAAAAATAATTTATATTCATATGCATAATCAAATACTATAATAATTTTCTAAAATTTTATTTAAAAACAATAACAAAAACAATGATCATCATCATCATAATAGTAATAATAATAATATATTCTGACAATTAACTCTTTACTTGCCTCTCTCATCCAACTGTTTAATGGGGGATTTTAAACTTGATTATGAACCATTCATAACAAAATGGCTTCATCTAATAATCTTTCTACTTATGAGAAGTCAAGGATTTTGCTTTCTAACAATGCCATGTTCCATAATAAGTTACATTTTTCACTCATCAATCTTTACTGTTACCAATTCTACATCATTTAATTCCACTTGACCTTAATTTTACTCCTTTCTCTGACCATTCTGAACAATCTCTTATCCTAAATCTTGATGAACTTCATATCACAGCCATTCATTTTCATAAAACCATTTGAGTACTTTTACCCACAAATATCACAGAGTTATTATTCTCTGAAAAGTATATTAAATTGTGGAAATTGGAACAAAAATAACTTGATCCAGTCCAAAGATACCTTGCCTTCATACATATAATACCCAATACTTCACACACAATTAATCTCCCCCTTCCTAACTTCTGTCAATGGTCGATGAGTTTCATACATGGATTACAGTAATAAAACATGCACATCATACTTACCAACAGTTACATGCACTTTCTTGGGCTTATCATAAACCACAAACCAATTTAAAGAATATCCTACTCTTATAAAAGAAGGATTTGTCTTACTCAACATTGCACATGTACTCAAGAATATGTTTATTGAGACCTGGAGCACCAATTTACAATAAAAGCCCATATGGCATTCCTTGTTGATGGTAATATGTGTGCAGGCTATAATATAATTAAGCTTATATAACAGTATTTCAAGAAAATATTACAAATCTACAATGCATTCACACTATCCTTGTGTCACACAGTTTCCATTGGAAACCCTGCTTTTGTTTTTGCCCATGTTCAGCACTTTATTGCATCATACTGATGTGATCTGGCAAATTACATGTCCCAAAAGATATCGTCAAAGGTCTATATCCAATCTCAGTCATATTATCTACCAAAAATAGGCTTAACCTCCACTCTTCCTAATCTTTGTCCAATTTTCATATGGCCATTTGGAATTAAGATAATGAAAAAAGTTGTAAAGAATTGTCTAGAGACACACATTATTCCTCTAATGTCCAATATGCAGTTTGCAAAAAAAGCCTCTTTTTCCATATATGCTGCTCTGGTGTTCAAGGTGGTCCTGAACTAACTCATTTCAAAAATGAAAAATATGCTCCAAGATATATATATATAGTCTGCATTTGACTCTGTCTCTATTCCCATTCTGATTGATTTACTAGCTAACACTATCATTCAAACCACTCTGCTTTACTTAATTACAAACTTACTGTAGAGCAGAAAGATACATATCACTCTTAATGAAAAAGTTTACCATCATTCACTCCTATGCAATTCATCTCCCAGGACACACTATTTAGTGCACTGTTGTCCATTTTCTACATAAATCCCCTATTAAAGCATTTACAACAGACATTTTAGGTATCCAAATAACACATACTCACCAATGCATTCACGAATAGCATACAATAATGATGTTACCATCTTCCTGCCATCTCATAAGCACCCCCCCATATACTACAACATATAAACTTAGATTGAACATGAGGAAAACTGTAGCATGGTTTACATCCACCACATAAACTATACACACTAATATTCCAGATAGAGGCAACCTATCTCTTAGGCTTCCCATTTTATATGGGGTTACTTCTGATGAAAAACATCTTACAATACAAGCTTAAAAAAGCACCACACAGATTACCAACTCTCTCTCCAATTCTTACTTTTCCTTTTATGTTAAAGTTTATCTATTTAATGACTAAGATTACTTATTATTTATCACTTGTTAATTTTTCAAAATTGTTTAATTTTGCCACTACTTCCATTTTAATAAGCAAGTTAAGAGATTTAGTTGCTTCCCATTAATAATGGTCTGGGCCTCCATAGTACCAAAGTGTTCTACATTTAAGAAATCATAAATAAATAGCATCAATTGTTCAAATGTTCTCAGCAATATAACACTGTTACAAGTAATACCTTTTTGTAAAACAGGCAAAACTCTCCATACAGTTGTGCCCCTCAGGGCAAGTCACACTAATCAATGGATGCCAGAAGGCTTATGCATAAAATCCCTCTCTAGTGCCTACTCATCCATTATCCCCAGACAAGTTTCTGTCTTGTGACCTTCATCAGTGAGTAGGCACTAGGTAGAAATTTTATGCACAAGCCTTCTGGCATTAATTGATTACTCTGGCATGCACTGAGTGGCACTATGTATGGAGAATTTCATCTATTTAAAGAACAGTTATGAGAAAGCATAAGAAATGGTGAATATGTAAAATAATCTCTTCTGATAGACCTAACCCTCTATCAGCTTCCTTTTCCACCATACTTTACTAATTAATCCTATTAGCATCCAATTTATCAACAGTCCCCATGATTAATGAATTCACATACTGAAAAACATATTCTAGACTATACTTGGAAGCAAACAAAGATTTACTTTTCCCAATGCTTGGTATTAATAACCAGCAGCTATTCCACTTCTTCAAAAATAATTTCTGCTGTCTAAATTTTTCAATGTCCTAGTTGGTCTTAACCTACATGCATTGCCAAATTTTTATTTTTTTGGTATCAAAGTCTATACAAAATATATATTTATTCTGCACCTTATGTCATTGTGGCAGATGAAACTCTACTTCTAGCAATGTCAAGACCCAACCAAATCAGTTCTGCAGTTACAACCCACCCCACAACATGCATACCAACTGTCACCATGTATGCTTTCTGGTAAGTCACTCCATCTTTACTACTGGCAGCAATACCAGCAGACAGCCCACTACATTCTTCATTAACGGCTAACAAACAAGGTCAAGGACAACAATACTGCACCCCAGATATATTTGTTGCCACCTAGTCACTACTAAAACAACCATTCAATCTATAAAAAGCTATAATCCAACACTTTTCTTAACTGCCTTCAACACCCTCCACCACCAGAATATATAATTTACTCCCCATATACCACAATTCACCAACTGACATCATATGTAATTCCATTCTAAATTGACTTTATTCTTTGTACAGCACTCCATAGATTGGATTATAAGTTATCTCTTTTTGCAATCCACAATTAATAATTAAAATAACAATCATCAGTGTTAATTTAATGACTGCAAATAATTTCCAATATGATGCCAGATTTTACAATCTTAGGTCATATCTATTTACTTCTCTATGAAATTGAGTTTTATATTTAACTGTTTTATTTAATAATTTAATGATTAATCTTGATATCCATCACTGTATTCAAATCTAACAGCAGTATTTGTAAAAAATATACCTTGAAATCTGATTAATATAATGCTTAAAATTAATCCATATAAAAACCTGTACAACATGATTCCACCTGTGTAATGTTCTATAATCCAAAGGATTAATAAAAAAATATTGCTGAATAATAATAATAATAATAATAATAATAGATGAAATACACAGGCTTATATATACCTGTGTCTATATATGTAATAGACAGGGTATGAGCACAGACTTTCACATGACCCACCACTCTTCACACTATCTCATAACACTGATACACCTGAACACACATATGTCGAAAAGATAAATAATCACCAATATCGTATTTCATGCTAAACCAGCAATCATCAGTTGGTCCAGATTACCATCTCTACACATATATGCTACAAGTGCTCAGATATATATTAAGATAGCAAATCCTCCTACTTTAATGGACAGGCTTCAATGCACTCCACACTCCAACTCTTCAACCGTCCATCCAATTGAAAATCTGATGATGGAATGCTCAAAGGCCACCCTTAGTACAAGATTGTTGTCACACCCATGTTGACCAAAAGGTCAATCTGACCCCTCATGTACAGGACATAATCCATTAAATACATATACAAGGGATAGGCAGACATCTCTAATAAGTAATAGATGAAATACACAGGCTTATATATACCTGTGTCTATATATGTAATAGACAGGGTGTGAGCACAGACTTTCACATGACCCACCACTCTTCACACTATCTCATAACACTGATACACCTGAACACACATATGTCGAAAAGATAAATAATCACCAACTGATGATTGCTAAATCACCAACTGATGATTGCTGGTTTAGCATGAAATACGTATATTGGTGATTATTTATCTTTTCGACATATGTGTGTTCAGGTGTATCAGTGTTATGAGATAGTGTGAAGAGTGGTGGGTCATGTGAAAGTCTGTGCTCATACCCTGTCTATTACATATATAGACACAGGTATATATAAGCCTGTGTATTTCATCTATTACATATTAGAGATGTCTGCCTATCCCTTGTATATGTATTTAATGGATTATGTCCTGTACATGAGGGGTCAGATTGACCTTTTGGTCAACATGGGTGTGACAACAATCTCGGCCTAAGGGTGGCCTTTGAGCATTCCATCATCAGATTTTCAATTGGATGGACGGTTGAAGAGTTGGAGTGTGGAGTGCATTGAAGCCTGTCCATTAAAGTAGGAGGATTTGCTATCTTAATATATATCTGAGCACTTGTAGCATATATGTGTAGAGATGGTAATCTGGACCAACTGATGATTGGTGGTTTAGCATGAAATACATATATTGGTGATTATTTATCTTTTCGACATATGTGTGTTCAGGTGTATCAGTGTTATGAGATAGTGTGAAGAGTGGTGGGTCATGTGAAAGTCTGTGCTCATACCCTGTCTAATAATAATAATAATAATAATGATGATGATGATGGGGATGATGGTGATAATAATGATAATGATGATGATGATGATGTAACGAATTTGGTAATTTATTTTTTAATGATTTATACAGATGTTAAAGTTGAGATGTGCTGTGAATATATTATTATTTTTATATGTTATCAGCATTATCATTCTTAAATTTTAAAAGTTTAAAATTAATAATTATATTAATGATTGTGATATATATATATATATATATATATATATATATATATATATCACAATCAGTATATAATTATGCATATATATATATATATATATGCAGCTGTAATATTCATCCTCATATTTAGAAAACAATGATACATTTGCCAAACATTTTTCTTAAGATATTTCATATATTGCAAAGGAAGTCAAGCATATGATGATTTGCTTGTTATGCATTTGGTATTGATATAATGACTATTTTATGGACTTAATTATTTAAGCAAGCTTATAGAAAATAGTCTTAGTTTTTAATGTGTATCTACCATTGTTATTATAAATTGATATTCGGAAACCAAATCACATCTGCTTGCTCACATAATTTTAATATTGAAGTTATATGTGGAAGTATTCTTACATGCACATATCATTTATCTTCTTAAAAATGATTAACTGAATTATTACTGGATAGTAAATTATTTTATTGTTAATGGTATTGTTATGTGTCTGTTATAAGATGATTACATGTCTGATTTACAACTCCCTGATTTCACTTTGTATAAAATATATTTGTTTGAATGCATTTATATTGATTAATGAGACATGTGGTTTTGTGAACATTCATGTCCATATTCAGGCTTTCAGAAATCATAGAATTATAAAGAATTAAGGAACTATAAATAACTACTGTCATGTTGACAATAAAACAAATATAGATATTAATATAAAAATAGTATAATGGGATAGAGAAAAGATAATTCATCACAATATGATTAACTTTTGTAGTTAATATGAAGTTTAGAATTAATGTTTTAGGCATTTATTTTTCATTTAATTAATTTATTTGGAATATGATTATAGAAACATTTCATATATGTATATGAAGTGCTAAATTTGTTTATTATTATAATTTAAACTTGTCATAATATATTGAAGTATTTGAGAATGAGATTTGATTGTGGGAAGATAAAAAAAAAGTTGTTTTTCTCTGCAGAATCTAGCCATAAATACTGATGTAAAAAACCATAGATGTGTGAAACCAGAACATCTAGTTGATAATTTTGTGCTGTTGCATAGATAGGATATGTAAATAACATTCAGTGCTTCATACATCATATTTAACATATTAACCTAGAACATCACCTTCTGAGATATTCATGTACTATTACTTTCTTTAAAATCTGACCATTATGATATATGCATAAATTAATAAAAGAAGAAGCTTCAGAAAATGAAGAAATTATAATTGATATATATATATATATATATATATATATATATATATATATACAATATATATATATATATATATATATATATATTGTAACCTAGTGATTTATTGACACTTGGTTTACTTGGCATTATTTCTGCAGGAAAACAATGCTATTCTTTAAAGAAATAAAAAGATAAAATAACAATAATAATAATTGATTAATAAAGTATGCTATTCACTCACTTTGGCATGTTTTGGGTGAATAACTAATACATTTAATAACTCAATGTCATTTTAAAGAGAGAACATGAATAATTTAATTGAGATATTAATAATTAGAGCAAATTAATATGGTATAAAAGCTAAACAGTAATTGATTTTGGATGGGTAGAGGGTAGAGTGGATGAGTGTCTTATCATAAAGCACAATAACTTCTGGTAATTTCTTTTGTAAAAAAAAAAAAGAAAAAAATAATGTTTAAAGAATTATACATCATTGATTGTTAATTTAATGTATTTATTATTATTTTTTTTATATTGTCAAATTACTTTGTAATCCAGGTAAATAATACTAAAACTATATGATTGTAATATGTTTTCCCTTTCTTTTGTTTATGTTATAATCAAATGATTATTTTTCTGGAAGAGGTCGCTAAAGTCAAGATCATTTTTTTTTTTAAAAATATAGTCTACTTTTAGTTGTCAAGGAAGGAACAGTGCTGAAATTTGGTAACTCAATTTTTCATTTTTATTTTGCAGAAATAAATGTAATCAAAGTAAAATTTTAATAATATAATGTGTGGCAAAATTTTTTTGATAAGATATCCTGATTTTCTTTGCCATTTACCTATTTAAAGACCTTTTATACTTAAAAGTTTATTGTCTCGCGCTAAAGTTCAAAAATAACAGATGTAACTAAAAGAGTCACGAAAAATTATATTATATCTAAATTAAGGAAAAGAAGCAATTTCCAAGAAAAGATTAATTATTTATTAACTTTATGTCATTTATTGATATTTTCTTGGTATAGAATAAAAAAAAAATAATTGAAAGAAATATTTTGAAACCAAGGAAAATCAACTAGAAACATTTTTGCGCTCTTTCTCAATATTGTCTGCCTTTACAAGTAATGTAGTTACATACGTTAAAATATGTTTTATTAACCAAGAATTGTCTGGAAATAATAATAATGATAAATAAGATTAAATTATGCACCTGTATATTTTTAATATATATATATATATATATATATTATATATATATATATATATATATATAAAATATAAACTTTCTCAGAGTAAATATAGGAAAAGTTATATAGGGGCATTCTTACGGAGAAGTTACCATTAAAAAAATTTATAATTCCTAAAGTATGAACAAAACCAAATATCTTAGTGACTTAATGATAAAAATAAATGATATATTATATTATACATCAGTTGAAATTATTAAAACTTCCTGTACACAAAAATTGACTGCAGTTATTATCATAATAATCTCGGAAAAATTGCGCATTTCCGTCCATAAGTAAGCTAGCTAATATGAATGGTACGTATCGTCAATAAAAAAAAAATATTGTGTATGTTTATCGTCTATAGTCAAATATTTGTCTATGTTAGAAGTCTATTTTCTTTCTTGGATCCCAAAATTGTAGTAGTTTAATTCAAGTAAGAATTAATCTTCAATTCTGCTATATTTTTCTTTACCTAATTTATTAAACGCACAAAATAAGAGAAAACTTTTATTCAAAGGAAATAATACCATGCGTTTATTGTTTTTAAACTTGCTTCATGAAATATGACTGTATAAAGCTCTTCACCTGGACCAATTGCTCAACAGAAAAACATTTTCTAATGAGAGAATATGCACTTGTTAATTAATGATTGTTTAAAACTAAGTTATAAATGATATGTATTATTTTTGTTATATCACATAGGTTAAAGTCTGTATGGTCAAGTGATATTTAATAGCCTTGTAATGACAAAGGTATGTTTTAATATATTTATTATAGGTTAAGTTGATATTTAACATGAAAAAAACAAAAATCTATAAAATATGTTTTAAATATTACATACAATTGTAGGTAGAAATTTTGTATGTTAGATACGTAAAAGAAAAATATTTAGATATTTAAGGGGTAAAATAAATAATGAAAATTATCAGAAGTAACTAAAAAAAAAATGCTATAACAAAATATTTCTTGTTAAAGTTTTGAAACGAATTTATAATGTATTAATTGAGGAATTTATTCCTAATTATTCTTAAATAAAACATCCACTTTATTTAGTTTAAGATAGTATGCTACCAACTATTTTTGAATGTTCTTTTATTAAAATTAAAATTATTATGCTTTTATTCTATGATGTCCATTGATTTCAGATGTTGATCAAAGTATACACGGTAACATAAGTTTATTATAATCAGTGTATTTACTTATCCTGCCCAGATATAGCATTGGTATATGCTTAATATTCGCATAGGTAATAATTATAATGTATTTATTTTGTGGGATGAAAAATGATCTCCCCAAAAGCTTTGTTTTCCATGAGAGGAAGATTTTAAATATAATGTTCGGGTATGTTTATAGCCCAAGTGATCGAATCTCATAGATAGGACGATCAAGAATTTATCTAGCATTTAGTATGCTTCATTCGTTTAAATCCCAGGAGAGTGTTGTATTTGGTGTGTGTTCGTTGTATGCCCAAGTAAGAGGCAAGAAACCACCAAAATATGTTAATGTAGTAGATTACTTTACAGACCTTCGTGGTTATTCCATATTCCTCATGTGAAAATAAAGATAGCTCCACCATGGAAGGTGTTGATTATTGTGCTTAATTTTGAAAGTTCGGGCAAGATAAAGGTTATATTGGAGGTGTTAGTTCCTCAAGATCCACTTTAGTATAAATAGTGCGTTAGTAACTAGGATCAATATCTGTATTGTGCTGCTAAATATTGCAAGTATTTGACAAGTAAATCAATGGAGAAAGTAATTAAAATTGCGTAATTTAAAATGCTTATTTACTGAAGGAATATTCAAATGCAATATTTAATTCTGGTTAGTAATTAAATAATACTCATATTTTACATTATACGTATGAATAAAAATTTGTATCATAACTTAAGTTAGCATTAAGTTAAATGTAAGATGGTAAGTGTAACTTCTGATAACTGGCCTATAATTAGAATAGGTTATCCCATTAAAGACCATAAATAAAGTAAATCTATTAGAAATAAAGTTAATATTTGGCGTATTGCATATGATGAGATTAATCATTAAAAAAATAGTTAGTCAATAATTTTGAATAAAAGCTTCTACAAGGTTACCAAAATTTAATAAACAATTTATTGATAATGAAATGTACTTTTAGTTAATCAATCCATATGATTGCATACAGGAGTAGTAGTAACCTCTAGTCCATAACCAAAAGAGTATACAGATTAATGTCAGTTATATTTTATATTTTTGTATTACTATGGGATTATTGAATAAATGTTCATATATTTTTTTTGTGATAATAATAAATTATAGTCTTGTTAGAATTTGTTGTAGATTCTTTTTTTGTTTTTGTATGCTAAATATAAGTGTTTGCACAATATTTGCAAAACCTTTTCTTGAGTCTGAAATCATTCCAAATTCTTAAAAACTTAATATACCAGATAAATAAAGTTAAGCAGATCGGAATATGTCATTATATTTTAGTTTAATGATAATTATTTATGGAGTTGAAAACTTAAGACTAAACATTCACCTTTGTGTAAAAAAAAAAATGAATTTATTCCCAAACCATTAACTTTGGTTGCACATTATTCCATTCCCATTTAGTTAAACTGTCTAAGTAATAAATCTTAGTTATATTATTGTGTTGTCATGGATGATGGAAGGACACAAAAAGCACCCTTGTCTTTTTATTATTCTGACTGAGATTCTGAAAAAAAAAGACTGTGTTATTCAAAATTATATGTCATTATTGAATAGAATTATCATCTCTTTAAATAATATAGCAGTTGATATGAGAGATGAAGACACATTGAATTTAAGTAAAATAAATGTTTCCTATAGCCGACCAGAATGCCAGTCATAAGCGACAACACAATACTGCTGAGCATTTCCTTACATGAAGCAAAGAACCCTGAGATTAATATTATTATAATTATTCTTTAAATTAATAAGTGATCAATTATTGTTGTTATTACAATCGTGGAATGGCTTAAGAGAATTGAATGTACAATTGTATTATATGAAAAGTATGTTAGATCATATTAGAAAATTAATGGATATGTTGTTTTATTTTGGGTTGCCTTAACAACAAGTGCAAATAAAATAAACTAAGAAAAGAATATTGAGTAAGAAATAAAATAAAATAAATTTCTAATAAAATAAATACAATAAACTAATAATAATTACAGAGTTAGAAATGGCGCCCAACTTGGGGCCTTCGATGGCTATAGCTGGCCATGAGGAATTTAGTAAACTTTTCTAGAAGTCAATATTAATATTGTTTGCACTTGAATGGATTAGTTATTCATTGATTAAAAATATTTGCCAATAATGAATTGTTTTAGCCATAAGATATTATGTGAATATCTATTATATGATCTAATCTTTTGCCACTGAATAATAAATAATTAAGTTGTCAGTTTAGGATGCTGTGGTCTGTAAGCATTTCCATAAAACACTGTATTGATTTTATCATTTATGATGATCTGTTTGTCTGGTCTTGTGATTGGCACTTATGCTATATTACATAATATCTAATGAGATTTATATGGACCAAGAAGCATGTAAAAAAAGCATATTTAGTAGTTAATGTTGGAGCTTTAGGGATATTAAATGTCAGAGCATAGTTTTTGGTGTAGATTGATTTTGGTAGGAGAGGCATGGAGGCAGGATGTCTTGTCAATAATTTCTTATCGATAAATTTATTAATAGTTCATTGCTAATATTTCAGTACTGTTAAATACTAAAAGAGTTAGAATTTTAATATGAGTAAAAACAAAGATAATCATAGTATTTCTGAGGATTTGGGAGGATCCCAAGAGTGACAATCCCCTGATACACAGACTCCATATTTTAGTGTAGAATTAAAAGAGGAAGGGGAAGATTTGGATATAGCTAACCCAGAAGAAGCCACAATAATAAAGGGAAAACATGAAAATGAGCCAGATCAATTAATGAGAAATACATTGGAGGAATTCTTGAAAAAATTAGAAAAATCAAATAGTGAATTAAATAGTGAATTAAAAAGTCAGATCCAAAACTCAAATAGTAAATTAGAACAATCAAATAGTGAATTAAAAAGTCAGATCCAAAACTCAAATAGTGAATTAAAAAGTGAATTAAAAAGTCAGATACAAAATTTAAATATTAAATTAGAGATTCAAATGCAGGAGATCAAAGAGAAATCTCAAAATCAAGTACAGGAGATAAAGTACTTAAGGGAAGATTTGAGAAATCATGTAGAAGAATCAAAATTGGCCTCTGAAAAGCTGGAAATAAGAATAAGGAAAGAGATCTAAACAAATTCTGAAAGGGCAGAAAATAGGATTGAGGCTATCCAGCAGGACTTTAAAAGTCAATATATTGTATTAAACAATGAAGTACAGGAAATAAGAAATTATCAAAAGGAAACAGTAGTATTTCAAAGAGAAGTTCAGGAAAGAGTTGAATCTATTAAGGGAGAATTAGACAGTGCTAGAAGTGAAGTTAGTAATTTGAAAGAGGAAGTTAAAAATATAACTCTAGCACCTGACAATGTAGTGAAAGGATGTCAGAGCCAGATTACCAGATTAATAGTTAAACTAGAAACTCAAGAGTTAACCCAATGTGAGATTAATCAAAATCTAGAAAGTGAGCTAAGTCAAGTTATGGGAAGAGTAGAAAATTTTAATGATATAATAAAGAGTAATGCACAGCTGTTACATAATAATCTCCAAGATGAAATAGGGGAATTAATGACTCAGTGTAAGAGTAAAGTCTATCAAAGGTTAGAAGATAAATTTGGAATAGATAAAGATGAAACTATTAACCAATTGGAACAACAGATTAAACACTTAAAGGTAGGCCTAAACGATAGTTCAAAGAGAATAGACTGTGAATGGCAGAACTATAAGTTAGAATTAGAGAGTCGAATGCAAGCTATAGATTATAATAGGGATAATTTTACAAAAAGTAAAAAAGTTGTTCAAAGTAAAGGTTTATCTGAAACTCAAGTAAAGGAAACAAATAATGGTCATAATAACCAAGTAATATCTGGGTTACATACGGTAATTAATCTAGTAGAATCAATATACGATCCATTAAATGAGGCTAGAAGTAAAGTCATGCTAGAGCCAGAAAGTAATAGCTCCATGGCCTTAAAATTCTTAAAAATAAAATTTTTTAGAGGTGAGTATCTGGAAAATCCACACGAGAATCTCCAGAATCTGGAGGAGTTATTCACCTTATGACATTTATCTGAGATAGAAAAGATTGCTATTGCAACTAACCATTTGTGTGCAGCATCTAAAGACTGGTGGCAATCATTATTTATTAAACCAGAAACATATGGAGACTTCAAATATCTTATGTTAGCCAGTTTTTGGGGGGAAGACCGCCAAGATAACCTGAGATATCAGATATCTCAGAAAAGATATCATGTAAATAAGGGTAGTTATAATCAGTTTTTCAAGAGTCAGGCTGTCAAATTGAAAACCTTGACAGCTTATCCTTTATCTGAGACACAAATTGTGCGAATAATTCGCCATAATCTGCCGAGGCATATAGAGCAGATCTTGATTGCTGCTGACAGACATACCATAGAAGAGGTAGAAATTTTAGATTCGTTAGAGACCAGTGATAGGAATATTGATAATAGAATTACGGTAAATAGAGACACCCATCCGATGGTGAGTAATATCAATTTTGCAGATAGGTCACAGATGGGAAAGAGGAAGTTAGTTAGAGAAAAAAAATATTATAGGACGAATCTCTATGGTAGACAGAATAGCCACCTCAGTAGGCCAACAGTTAAGAGTAGAATTCTGAATGAGAATCAGCCTTCTACTAGTGGTATCCCAACAATACCAAAGAAAAATATAAAAGTTAGTAAAAGTAGTGGGGCATTAAATTAAAAAGGACCTCGCAGGAATGTTCCTCACTTCGGGGCCCTATTTTTAAACATATGGGGAACAGCATGATGTGGATTATCAATAATATAGACCCCGACATTGATTATTTCTAACCTGGCAAAATGTCTGAGCCACCTATCTTGTACAACTGTCCCATGATAAAGATTATCATTTCAGGAATTGTTGTCAACACCTTAATTGATTCAGGCAGTCAAGCTTCCTTGTTGTCTGAAGAAACTTACTTGAAAATTCAGTCAGCTGACCAATCTATTCTGATTTTACCAACTAAGGTGATTATGGTAATACTTGCTAATGGAAAGAAGACTAAGTTATCTAATAGACAGGTTTTTATTACATTAGAAATTAATTTGTGCAAATTTGAGCATGTCTTTTTAATCATGCCAGGTTTGATTCATGAAGCCATAATTGGTTCGGATTTCATGACTCTAAATAATTGTTATATTAATTACAGAGATGAAACTTTTGGATGTAAAGAGGAGATTTGCCCTCTTGTAGTCAATTGTAATAGTCAGATGAATTAATTAATGACCATACAGGAGACAACAGTTGATGTAAATATTAAAGTTACGTTGGATGGTTCATGTATTATTGGCACAGAATACTATAAACCAATTTTCCAGTTGTTGTTCCAGTATTGTTGTGTTTTCTCCAAAATACCTGGTATATTAAAAGGGTATGTCCATAGAATCAATTTGAAAGATAATGAGCCTTTCCAGCAGTGTACTTATCCTATTCCTTATCAATACCAGGCAGAGGTTCAACAGCAGATTAATAAGATGATTGACTGGCAAATAATTAAGCCCAGCCCTTCGTCTTATGTGAATCCATTAGTAGTAGTCAAAAAGAAAGATGGATCCATTAGAGTCTGTCTGGATGCACGTACACTTAACCAGCATACTGTCCCAGAGCATGACATACCATCACCTATTCAGGAATTATTGATGATGTTCAAAGGGAAGAGCATATTCTCCACATTTGATTTAACCGCCAGCTATTGGCAAATCCCACTCCACAAAAATGATCAAAAGTATATGGCATTCTGTTACCAGGGCCAATCTTATATTTTTCAAAGGATGCCCTTTGGTTTAATTAATAGTGGGGCTGGCCTTGTCATATGCTTGAATATGGTCTTTTCAAAAGAACTGAAAAATTTGTTAGTTATATATGTCGATGATATTGTCATTGCTTCGGAAAATTTAAATGATCATTTACAGCATCTTAGCATGTTTCTTTGTGAGTGTTCAGATAACAATATAAAAGTCAACTTAGAAAAATGTATTTTAATTGCCCGAGAAATCTCTTTTCTTGGTCATTTGGTTAGTGCTGAAGGGGTCAAACCTCACCCAAACAAAATTGCCGCCATTCAAAGGTTTCCCGTCCCTAAAACCAGAAAGCACTTGAGATCGTTTTTGGGACTGTGTAATTACTATCACAGGTTTTATAAAAAATTTTCATATGATACTATGTACTTATCTGTTTTATTAAAAAAGTGTGAAAAGTGGAGGTGGACCCAGGAACATACAAGGGAATTTCAAATTGTTAAAGATAACTTTTTAAAAACAGTAATTTTAGCCTATCCAGATTTAAATAAACAGTTCTATTTGCAAACCGGCAGTAGTGGGTTCAGTTTAGGGGTGATTCTATACCAATTTAATGAGAATAAGGAACCTAGAGTCTTATATTTTTTAAGCCGACATTTAAGGGGAGCGGAACTTAACTATACCACCACAGAAAAAGAGGCATTAGCTGTTGTGTGGGGATTTCAAAAACTTAGACAGCTTTTGTTGGGATCAAAAATTATAGTATTAACTGATCATCATAGTTTAGAGTTTCTCAACAGGAGTTATCTTAATAATGAAAGATTAATCAGATGGAGCCATTGTTCAGGACAGGATAATGTCATTGCAGATATTCTTAGCCGCAATCCTGTTTCTGTTAATTATCAGAACCCCAGTACTGAAAATATAATTATTTGTAATATGTCTAGTATGTTAGAGGAAGAAATAGTTAGAGATTATACAAATTTAGAATTACTGCAAGCACAGGATGCTAGGCTGGAGAGAATAGTTCACTTCTTATCAGATCCAGCTAAATTAGGTCAGAAAAGTAGATATGCTGATAGAATTAAAGAGGGGTATAGGTTTAAAGATAGAATTATAATGAAATTAAAAAGGGGAGATGAAAATTCTTGGAGAGTGATTATTCCTTTATGTTTAATCAATAAACTCATAGATTATGTTCACACCCAATATGGACACTATGGAATTCAGAAAATTGAACCTATTATTAAGAAGCATTTTTATTTTCATAAGATGTCTGAATCCATTGCCCGTAGACTTAGGGAATGCGAGATTTGTTTAAAAACTAAGTTTCAAAATAAATCGTATGTGGGAACACTTCAACCCATACTGCCCAGTCAGCCCAATGAATTATTGGCACTGGACTTTTATGGACCACTTCCACCTTTCAACTGTCAAAAATTTATTCTTGTGATGTATGACATTTTTACCAAATATGTCTCTGCTTACCCAGTTCCAAAAACAGATGCTAAAAATGTTATTAAGTGCTTGGAAACTTATCAAATTCCATTAATAGGAAAACCAGCTTCAATACTTACTGACCACGCTACTGCATTCATTTCTGGTACATGGAAAAAGTGGGGTAAGAAGCAAAATATTCAACATATCATGTGCTCAATTAGAAATCCCCAATCCAATCCAAGTGAAAGAATCATGCGTGAGATAAGTAGGTTGTTCCGAGTATATATGGAACGGGATCACAAACAGTGGGTCAATAAGTTGCCACAGGTGATTAATTATATAAATATAACTATTTATGAGTCTACTAGGATGTCTCCAATTTGGTTTCACTTTGGTAGACCTGAACATTTACTAATCAAAACACCGTTACCCGTAATAGTGGAAAATATTAATGTGGAACATGACCAAGCACTGGCCAGAATTAACCTTAAAAAGATGGGTGATAAATGCACTCATTATTCCAAAACCAGTCCACATCCTTTTAAAGTCCATGATTTTGTTTTAATTAGAACTCCCCATGTGAGTAATCTCCGGAAACATATGTTTAGAAAATTCATGTATCTTTATGAAGACCCCTATGAAATTGTGAAACAAGTGGGTGAGAATGCCTTTTTGGTCTCAACCCCTGATGGAACAAGAGGTACCTATAATGCCCGAAACTTACTACCATATCCCAAGCAAAATTAAATCCTTTAAACTGTATTTATTGACATAAAAAAGAAGTAGGATATAAACTTAGTAATACCATAAGAAGTGTTAAAAATGCATATATTATTTTATTTTTTAATTTATTATAACGGTGGGAGAATTGTAAACTAGTGTTATTGACACTTGGTTTACTTGGCATTATTTCTGCAGGAAAACAATGCTATTCTTTAAAGAAATAAAAAGATAAAATAACAATAGTAATAATTGATTAATAAAGTATGCTATTCACTCACTTTGGCATGTTTTGGGTGAATAACTAATACATTTAATAACTCAACGTCATTTTAAAGAGAGAACATGAATAATTTAATTGAGATATTAATAATTAGAGCAAATTAATATGGTATAAAAGCTAAACAGTAATTGATTTTGGATGGGTTAAGGGGAGAGTGTATGAGTGTCTTATCATAAAGCACAATAACTTCTGGTAATTTCTTTTGTAAAAAAAAAAGAAAAAAATAATGTTTAAAGAATTATACATCATTGATTGTTAATTTAATGTATTTATTATTATTTTTTTATATTGTCAAATTACTTTGTAATCCAGGTAAATAATACTAAAACTATATGATTGTAATAGGTTTTTCCTTTCTTTTGTTTATGTTATAATCAAATGATTATTTTTCTGGAAGAGGTCGCTAAAGTCTTTTTTTTTTGAAAAATATAGTCTGCTTTTAGTTTTCAAGGAAGGAACAGTGCTGAAATTTGGTAACTCAATTTTTCACTTTTATTTTGCAGAAATAAATGTAATCAAAGTAAAATTTTAATAATATAATGTGTGGCTAAATTTTTTTGATAAGATATCCTGATTTTTATTGCCATCTACCTATTTAAAGACCTTTTATACTTAAAAATTTATTGTCTCGCGCTAAAGTTCAAAAATGACAGATGTAACTAAAAGAGTCACGAAAAATTATATTATATCTAAATTAAGAAAAAAAAGCGATTTCCAAGAAAAGATTAATTATTTATTAACTTTATGTCATTTATTGATATTTTCTTGGTATAGAAAAAAAAAAAAAATAATTGAAAGAAATATTTTGAAACCAAGGAAAATCAACTAGAAACATTTTCACGCTCTTTCTCAATATTGTCTGCCTTTACAAGTAATGTAGTTACATACGTTAAAATATGTTTTATTCACCAAGAATTGTCTGGAAATAATAATAATGACAAATAAGATTAAATTATGCACCTGTATATTTGTTTTAAATATATATATATATATATATATATATATATATTTTTTTTAAATATATATATATATATAAAATATAAACTTTCTCAGAGTAAATATAGGAAAAGTTATATAGGGGCATTCTTACGGAGAAGATACCGTTAAAAAAATTTATAATTCCTAAAGTATGAACAAAACCAAATATCTTAGTGACTTAATGATAAAAATAAATGATATATTATATTATACATCAGTTGGAATTATTAAAACTTCCTGTACACGTAAATTGACTGCAGTTATTATCATAATAATCTCGGAAAAATTGCGCATTTCCATCCATAAGTAAGCTAGCTAATATGAATGGTACGTATCGTCAATAAAAAAAAAATATTGTGTATGTTTATTGTCTATAGTCAAATATTCGTCTATGTTAGAAGTCTATTTTTTTTCTTGGATCCCAAAATTGTAGTAGTTTAATTCAAGTAAGAATTAATCTTCAATTCTGCTATATTTTCTTTACCTAATTTATTAAACGCACAAAATAAGAGAAAACTTTTATTTAAAGGAAATAATACCATGCGTTTATTGTTTTTAAACTTGCTTCGTGAAATACGACTGGATAAAGCTCTTCACCTGGACCAATTGCTCAACAGAAAAACATTTTCTAATGAGAGAATATGCACTTGATAATTAATAATTGTTTAAAACTAAGTTATAAATGATATGTATTTTTTTTGTTATATCACATTGGTTAAAGTCTGTATGGTCAAGTGATATTTAATAGCCTTGTAATGACAAAGGTATGTTTTAATATAATTATTATAGGTTAAGTTGATATTTAACACGAAAAAAAAATAATCTATAAAATATGTTTTAAATATTACATACAATTGTAGGTAGAAATTTTGTATGTTAGATACGTAAAAGAAAAATATTTAGATATTTAAGGGGTAAACTAAATATTGAAAATTATCAGAAGTAACTAAAAAAAAAAAAATGCCATAACAAAATATTTCTTGTTAAAGTTTTGAAATGAATTTATACTGTATTAATTGAGGAATTTATTCCTAATTATTATTAAATAACACATCCACTTTATTTAGTTTAAGATAGTATGCTACCAACTATTTTTGAATGTTCCTTTATTAAAATTAAAATTATTATGCTTTTATTCTATGATGTCCATTGATTTCAGATGTTGATCAAAGTATACACGGTAACATAAGTTTATTATAATCAGTGTATTTACTTATCCTGCCCAGATATAGCATTGGTATATGATTAATATTCGCATAGGTAATAATTATAATGTATTTATTTTGTGGGATGAAAAATGATCTCCCCAAAAGCTTTGTTTTCCATGAGAAGAAGATTTTAAAAAAAATGTTCAGGTATGTTTATAGCCCAAGTGATCGATTCTCATAGATAGGACGATCAAGAATTTATCTAGCATTTAGTATGCTTCATTCGTTTAAATCCCAGGAGAGGATTGTATTTGGTGTGTATTCGTTGTATGCCCAAGTAAGAGGCAAGAAACCACCAAAATATTTTAATGTAGTAGATTACTTTACAGACCTTCGTGGTTATTTCATATTCCTCATGTGAAAATAAAGATAGCTCCACAATGGAAGGTGTTGATTATTGTGCTTAATTTTGAAAGTTCGGGCAAGATAAAGGTTATATTGGAGGTGTTAGTTTCTCAAGATCCACTTTAGTATAAATAGTGCATTAGGAACTAGGATCAATATCTGTATTGTGCTGCTAAATATTGCTAGTATTTGACAAGTAAATCAATAGAGAAAGTAATTAAAATTGTGTAATTTAAAACGCTTATTTACTGAAGGAATATTCAAATGCAATATTTAATTCTGGTTAGTAATTAAATAATACTCATATTTAACATTATACGTATGAATAAAAATTTGTATCATAACTTAAGTTAGCATTAAGTTAAATGTAAGATGGTAAGTGTAACTTCTGATAACTGGTGTATAATTAGAATAGGTTATCCCAATAAAGACCATAAATAAAGTAAATGTATTAGAAATAAATTTAATATTTTGCGTATTGCATATGATGGGATTAATCATTTAAAAAAAAAAAAAAAATAGTTAGTCAATAATTTTGAATAAAAGCTTCTACAAGATTACCAAAATTTAATAAATAATGTATTGGTAATGAAATGTACTTTTAGTTAATCAATCCATATGATTGCATACAGGAGAAGTAGTAACCTCTAGTCCATAACCAAAAGAGTATACAGATTAATGTCAGTTATATTTTATATTTTTGTATTACTATGGGATTATTGAATAAATGTTCATATATTTTTTTTTGTGATAATAAATTATAGTCTTGTTAAAATTTGTTGTAGATTCATTTTTTTGTTTTTGTATGCTAAATATAAGTGTTTGCACAATATTTGCAAAACCTTTTCTTGAGTCCGAAATCCTTCCAAATTCTTAAAAACTTAATATACCAGATAAATAAAGTTAAGCAGATCGGAATATGTCATTATATTTTAGTTTAATGATAATTATTTATGGAGTTGAAAACTTAAGAACTTGTGTAAAAAAAAAAAAAAAAAATGAATTTATTCCCAAACCATTAACTTTGATTGCACACTATTCCATTCCCATTTAGTTAAACTGTCTAAGTAATAAATCTTAGTTATATTATTGTGTTGTCATGGATGATGGAAGGACACAAAAAGCACCCTTGTCTTTTTATTATTCTGACTGAGATTCTGAAAAAAAAAAAAAAGGCTGTGTTATTCAAAATTATATGTCATTATTGAATAGAATTATCATCTCTTTAAATAATATAGCAGTTGATATGAGAGATGAAGACACATTGAATTTAAGTAAAATAAATGTTTCCTATAGCCGACCAGAATGCCAGTCATATAGCGACAACACAATACTGCTGAGCATTTCCTTACATGAAACAAAGAACCCTGAGATTAATATTATTATAATTATTCTTTAAATTAATAAGTGATCAATTATTGTTGTTATTACAATCGTGGCATGGCTTAAGAGAATTGAATGTACAATTGTATTATATGAAAAGTATTTTAGATCATATTGGAAAATTAATGGATATGTTGTTTTATTTTGGGTTGCCTTAACAACAAGTGCAAATAAAATAAACTAAGAAAAGAATATTGAGTTAGAAATAAAATAAAATAAATTTCTAATAAAATAAATACAATAAACTAATAATAATTACAGAGTTAGAATATATATATATATGTGTGTGTGTTGTGTGTGTGTCTGTGTCTGTGTGTGTGTGAGTGTCATAAATGATTAGAAAAATGAAGTAGTGATATTGTTATTTAAGAAATTTTAAATGAACATATTGGAAATTACAGTCATATTAGATTTTCATCAGATCTATCTAAAACTTTTACCATGATAATTACAATTCATCTATAGAAAGATTTGGATTTTATCCAATCAGAAGTAAAAGCAATACTGAGAGTGTATAAAAAAGCAATAAATATGAATTGCCATAAGTTGTTTCAATGTTTAAATTATGAAAAGACATTTGATTCTTTTAGAATTTCTATAGTGATTAAAGCATTAGATCAATAAAACATATTTCTGAGGTAGTTATATTCTAAAGAATATTTATCAAAAGACAACAGTAATGATTAGAATACATAATGATACTAAGAAAATTAACATAAAACAAGGAAATAAAACAGGATAGCTCCATATCCCCAAAACTTTATTGCAATAACTTTACAAAAGTATTTAATAGATTGAAATTGAAAGCTAAGGGAAAAATTAAATAAAAATTATCGAAACCATCTAGATTTGTAGATAATGTAGTTGCTTTTTCAAACTAGTTTTTTTAAACTTTAAAAAAAGTTGTAAGAAATATCTGATGAAAGTAAAAAAAGTAGAACTAAAGATAATTGGTAAAATTACTCAAATAATATTCAATGGATTTTCTCAAAAGAGAAAAAAAATAAAGCTTGATAATAATGGATTAGATAAAGTTAATAATTATAAATAATGAGTAGTAAGATAATATTAGTACAGATGAAAATATAATAGATGAAATTAATCATAGAATTAATGTTGAATGCAGTATCTTGGATAGTATTAACAATTTTAAATGGAAATATGCCTATGTGTTTAAATACATTTTACTGTTTTTTACTAATGTATATGACGAACATTTAAAAAAGTAATACAATGATGGCAATCTACTAGATGTAGTATGGAAGGATGTAATTCAGAGTTGCAGAGATTGAAATCAAAATACATGGATGAGAGAGCAAAGAGATGTCAATGACAATGAAAGAATTAAAAAACTAAAATAAAAGTTGGCTGGACATACATTCCAAAGATAAAATAATAGATGGATAATTGTAGTCTTACACAGAACCCTAAGAGATTGTAAAAAAAAAAGAGATCAAATATGAGATGAATGGCTGAAATGGATTTGATGTACAGAAGCTATACTAAAGATCAGAAAAACTTGATTAAACTTGAAAAGGTCTTTATTATGCAGTGTAACAATAATTTCTGATAATTATGATGATGATGTTGATTGAATAACAACATAGTTTGTATTATTTATAAAAATTCATGATATTTTAAAGCAGAAAATTGTTGACAAAAACAAGGCATTCTTTTCTGAACATAACTTTTATCATAATCAGTGTCATCATCTACCTATACTTTAGTTGATGTGTCATAAAATATAGAAAATAAAACCAATTAGAGACAACTATATACTTCACACACAAATACACATATATGTATATATGTACATATTATATTGGACACCATTTACCCATTAGTAGAGGGATGTTACCAATCTACCATACCAGTTTGGAAAATTTATTTGTGTTACTGAACATATGATAATCTGCACATATCTGGACATATTTTAATATAATAATTGTTCTTGACATAAGCTCAGCTTAGAGTATGAGACTAGTGACTATTAAACAATTGATAGACAGATATCAGCAAAACAAATGACAAGTAAATTTTAAATAATCAAAATATTTATTAACTAGTAAGTTTAATATAAAATATAAAAGAACCCCACAAACAACATAAAATAAAATAAAATAGTAGTTTTTTCATGGATGGTTATATATTAGGTAAGACCCCATTTCATAGTTGTTACATATGACAGTATTTGTCTATACTAATTCCTAGCAAAAATAAATATTATCAGAGTTTTATAAACATTAAATAAGAAATGATCATTACATGTCATTCACTTCATTCTAATCTTCCTTACTATCAATAATCTAAGGCACATTCTGGCATGATCAAATACAGACAATACAAAGGAGATGCAGTGAATTTATAATGGGTCATCCTACTGCACCTTATAGATAAACATTTTATTGAACCATAGACTATGTTAGCCTGCATATATCTGATTTTTATACTTCAATACTTATTGTATACATATAATAATAAGCATTTTAAAACAATCTTTATGAATAAATCTAATAGGAAAATATAACTATGGATTTCTCATTTTATTTTATTTAAGGAGAATTTCATTTTCTATTAGACTTGTGGTCCTTGTGAATAGCAACAAATTATGAAACTGATTTAATTTAAAATTGAAATTTACACTTAAAAAATATTTTGCCATATAAAATTTTGAAAGTAACTTAAAAGCCTATTGATTACATAACTCTAAAATCTTTCATAACAAAAACCAATAACTCATGCATGAAGAACATCCAGACAAAAATCTTATATTAACAATAAATTATTAATATTAGTTAATTCAAATAGTTAAATCTAATAGTAATTCATTTACATTCAGAATACAAGTTCATATAAGTAAAAAATGAATAAGTCATGGCTTAAGGACTATAAATAAAGTTTTTTATGATCATTAAAGACCATTAGTGTGTCACTTTGCATTTTGAGAATTTATTGAATAATAAATATGTACTTGATCAATTTTGGTAGGTGTTTTTGATATTGATTAGTCGAGAGAGAGGTTTCAATGTATGATGACATTTCATGAGACCAGCTTTCTACAAATTTAGAACATATGGAAGGATTGAGTTAGGTTCAGAGTGCAGAGACCATCTTGGTAGGATGCCTACTCTCTCATATTAACACTACTAGGAATGATATGTAAATTTATTTTTATAAAAATGCAAGCTGTTTGTCATGAACTAATGGTAAGATATTAAAAAGGATTACTGGCAAAGAGTGAAGCTAGTGTAGCAGAATGAAAAGTTTCAGCATCCTGAATATTAGCACAAATGAGTGAATAAACGCATTGAAAGAAGCATAGAATAGAATCTCATGTTATAATAAAATAGACTTTTTATTAGTAGAGTAGAAATTTAATGACACAATAAAATTTGGGAAGCTTTTATAAGATTTGCATTTGATTGTTCTCCCACCCATATTACAATTTTCTAGATTTACATTTGCAAATAAGCCAGGTTTTTAATTTTAAAATGTCTGCATTCCATAGTAATTAATTCGATCACATGACTTATCTAGATAATGCTTAACTTTAGATTATTTTATCACCAAATATTAAAACATTGTGGAGATTAAGCATTGTCAAACAATATTAAAAATAATCCTATACATAAGATAAAAAAACATTTACTACAAAGTTCATTTTTCTTATGAAATATTACATCCCTTTAATATATTATTATACACATGTAAAATATAACACCTAGAGTAGAAAAAATACAAAAAAATATTAAACATTAACATTATTTTGACAAACCCTTTCGGTATTTGGTAGACACAGCAGTGAAAGCGCTTGGCAAAATAATATGTTTAATATTTTTAGAATTTTTTCTACTCTGATTGTTACATTTTGTACTGTACAATAATTTTACATTATTTGACAGAGTTATTGTATTATTTATTTATCGTTTTAGTAAAAAAAAAAAAAGAAATATTTTACATATTCATGTGTGCGCAATTATACACATATGATCGTCCTTTGACAACACACATTTAAAAAATAAAATTTATAAAATTGTCTAAATTAATTTTAAAGTAAAATTTTAGCTGAACCCACCTATTTGTCTACATAGGTATTTGAGATATAGCAAAGCATCTGTCTCATATATATATATATATATGTGTGTGTGAGTTATTTGTATCAATTTTTTCAAAGATTGTTGTAATTTGTGAAAATTAACATTTTTCAGTATTATTATATATTTAAGTGGTATTAATCACATATATAATATTAGCATCTTAAGTAATCAACATCATTAATAACAATAAATTATTGATTAATAACTTAAAGGGTCATATGACACTTAGCGAATCAAAAATGATACATTGAGCTTCAAACCAATCAATAACTTTTTCTTTTACCACTTCATTTTTTACAGAAATTTTAATGATAAATAGATACATAAATACATTTTATATTAAATAAATAATTATATTCATTTTAATAACTTGCAACATATTATAAGCCACGATTTTTAAAAAGTAATTTATGTTTGTACGCTACATTTGCAAAGATATATTTAATTTCATCTTCCCAAATTTTATAACTAGTGATATATTTAATTACTGCTTTAACCAAAATTATTTATAATGTATTTTTTTATAACATGACAAGTTAAAGTTTTTACGACTTAATATTTGATTTGTTTTCAGATACATTCATAATTCAGTTGTTTATATTTTAAATAGACTAAAATATTTCAGAATGTTTATTTTTTTAACTTTGTAAGACTTTAAATGTTAAAAATGTCGAAACTGTCGATAAAATTCTGAATTATCCAGACCAGAATAATATCTGTTATACATTATTAATAAAAGTGTATTTAAATTACATATAAATATAATTACTTTTATTTTATAAACAAATAATAATAAAAATCGATCTGGATCTAATTTAAATACTTTTGCTTTAATTGTACCATGTGTGTAAAAAGAGTACATTTATGATTACATTTAACTATAATTATATACTATATTTGTTTTTTAACATAAATTAAAATATCTATCATAATTTAAGAAATTTATTAAATTTATATTTAAAGATTAATTCTTTGTTATTTATATAACAGGAATTGATTGATTATTAAAATACATAATAATGCCAAAAAAAAAAAAAAAACCTTGGAATAATCAGGTAATTTCTTACATGTATATGTTGATTTTTTTTAGTAAGTTATTCTAAAATTTAAATATATTTATCTGTTTAAAGCTTATTTATAATGTGATACAATTTTGCGTAATCTATAAATCATGTATTTTTTATGTTCTTTTTGGGGGGTTTTAAAATTATTTGTTTTGTATAATTTATTTGTTTGTTTTTTTTTATTTATCACATAAATAGAAGCTTTAAAGATGAAGCAATATTTGGGAATCAAAAGGGGTCAGAGTACAAAAATCCAATCTCAAAGGAGATGACATTAAAATGGTATATTTTTAATTTAGGACTCATGATAATTTCAATAATATAATGTGTGATGATGATTTATCAAATAGACACATTAAAATAAACTTTTTTTTTGTAAAAGTTGCATTTTTTAAATTATTTATAGTAAATCAAAATATCTGCAATAAAACAAAATATAGCAAAATTGTAATATGATTATATCTCAACTTAACACTCAATATAAGTATTGATATAAGTTTAAATTTATTTTGCTGCAAAATCTTATAATTATGAATAATAAAAACACAGTGGATATGAGAAAATAAAAAGAATGAAATAATAACCAAGAAGGATATTATTCATTACTAAAATTGTAAGCTTAAATTTTCAATACTGTAAAATAAAAAGAAACTTGAATTATTACAATAATTTAATTCAATCTATAAATTTTGTAATTTATTATTTTAGTTGATGAAACATAAAATGTAAATTGAAACTATTTTACAAATATCTAAAAATTGTAATCATTAAAGATTTTTATCTCAAATTAATATTTCATTCTTAATGTTATTTTTACATCAGTAATACATGATGATCTATGTTAAATTGGTTTTATAGTAAAATCCTTAGCCATCTGTACAGATCACTCTGTACAAATCAACTCTTCACAACAAACTAAGATTGTTTTTCTGATTTATAATACACATTGTTCCTTTTTCTACAAAAAAAAAAAGTATTTATTCATTTGATTGCTTTATATGTAGGTTAATATTATTTTTGACGTTTTTTTTCATATGAAATAATATGTTAAACATTAATTGCTTTAAAAATGCATAAAACAGGAGAAAATGTTTTTTTTTATATAAAAATCAATTCGGTATGCATATTTCTTTAAAAATTTCAACCTAAATGAGCATAACAAATGACTCACTGTTTTTTTTTTCTCAGTTATCTTATTGTATAGTTAAAAAGAAAGTGCACAATTCTGAAAAAAACTAGTAAAATACCACTAGTTAGACAAGACACTGCAAATATTGACAATGTTAGATATAATAAATCCTTTACATAATAAAATAAGTAAAGCTGATAATAGTTTAATTGAATAATATTTAAGGTAAATGAAAGATTTCAAGATACAACATGATTACCCTTTGCTATTGGATCTATTAAATTTATTATACTCAATAATATAAAGATTATGTTGTTGATAATGTAGGACTGTGAATGATGGAATTAAAATTGTCAAAGTATATATCATTGTAGTTCAAAACTTCGATAATCAGTCTCTCACTATTTTATTAAATATTTTATCCAAAAAAGTAATGTTTTTATCAAGCTTTTTCATTTTTGAACACTAGATTTGGCCTGGAAGTACTTAATGACAGTAACAAACATAATATTTAGAATAGATTTCGATTTGTTGAACTTCATTCAAGGAATGAATATCTTACTACTGTATCTGTTCTGTGATTCTGTTTGTTAATCATCTGATATAAATTTTAAATACTAAAGTTTTAAATACGTATAGAATTATATAATATTTAGTTTTTATTATAGTTTAATAGTAATTTAAAATCTAAATATTTATATTGTCATCTCTTTGAAATGGAGAAGATGTGTCTCTCCTGTTTATTGTTTAAATCTCTTGATATATACATGTTTTACCTTCCTTTGATGTATTTAGTTGTAATTATTGATATGAGGTTAATAGAAGATCTGGTGGTCCACAAATACTAAAGTTTTAAACTTGACAATATTTTATTCACATGTAAATCTGAAACTTTTCAAAAACTATATTTGTTAAAATAAAATTTTGATATTTTTATTCAAGTAACTGATATTAAAATAAAGTATTAAATTATGTTTACTTCTAAATATTTTTAATAGACTGTAATGAACATCCTCATCCTCTCTCTCTCCTTTCTACTTAATATGTGTTTTTAACAATAATTTGCTGTGTGAATGTAAACCAATTTAAATTAAAACATCAGATAGCCTTATTAAAAATGTTTAACTAATGTTCATTTGTTAAAGGAATTCCTAAATTAATTAATGTCAGAAAGCACCAAAAATTATTTTATTTTTATATAACAATTAATCTATATTTTTATTTTTTTAACTTTCAGTATAGTAGTAAGTTTAAAAATATACTTCGAATATATTATGAGAAACTTTAAGCCCACTAAATGTCTATTTGTCAAAAACTTGCGATATTATTTGTTCTTGTTGTAATCAAATATTGCAAATATCAATAAAAACATTTTGAGAGTGTTTCAGATTAGGATATCTACATTAAGTCAAAAGCAAATAAGTTTAAAATGCTAATTTCAAGATAACATTTTTACTTAGTTTTTTCAGAATGTATATATAATAAACATATATAAATAAGATATTTATTTTATATAGTGCTAAGTTTGTTTGTTTGTTTGTTTGTTTTTTTTAAAAAAAAAACTAATAATAATCAGCATTAAGCTAATGCACATGCGCTTTGTGGATTTTTAACTATAAATGAATACTCTCACTTTCCAAACACAAGCTAAAGTCTTTGTGAAAAGATGGAATTAATTCATCCATTCTTTTAACCTAAACGTTTAAGTATTGGTAAATCTTAAGCATTTGGAAATGAGAGCATGAATATATTAAACAATCGCTTTAAATTACTTTTACTATGCCTGAATGAATAACGCTTGCGAAATTTACTAGAATTTACGATAAGTCATTCTTAGTTGAAACTAAACATATATAAATAAGATATACTGGTCGTTTTAAATATATAAAATAAATTGAAGCAATAACAAATCGTCAACTCTCTGTCTATATGATTTTTTTTAGTTCTATAACTAATCTCTATAAAATACCTTTTTTAGGAAACCATTTTTTTTTTCCAAGTCATAAAATGTGATTATAAATCTAAAACCATTTATGCAAAATTCAAATTACATTTTATGAAAAAAAATTACTTGAATAATAAAAATTATGCTAAATATTTGTTTTTTCATATCTATTTCTTTTTAAAATCTGTAGATATAAGAAAAAAATAAATTGATGTGTTTTAAATAATTAAAAAAATTGTCGCTAAATTTATAATTTAATTTAAATGTCAGTTGTGAATTATTGACATCACTTGAAATAAAATTTTATTCCTCATTATTCTTTAAAACAGTGAAAATATTTAAAATATCAAGTAGATATACAAAAGTTTGCTGTTTGGATATAAATATTTAGTAGATATACAAAAGTTTGCTGTTTTGGATATAAATATTTAGAAAGTCGTCAAGCGTTGTTAGCCGAGAGGGCATCATAACAGCCTTGCAAGCAAGTAGTTGGTTGCAGACGGTTGTGGGTTCGCGTCCCGGTCGATGCTATGACATATGAAAATAAAATAAAATAGAAAGTTGTTTTTTTTTACTTAAATATACTGGGTAGTAGTATGTCATTTTATAAATAGCCTTAATGCTCAGACATTAGTGCTTTTGACTATCAGAACAATCTCAGTCAGAAATCAAATATAGATAGATGTAAAGAAAATATATTTTTGAATATAGGAGCGTAGTCAATTCTAAAAGACACTAAATATTGTTCAAAAATTAATAATTATATTTTCTTTTAATTTTAGTTAGAGAGTAAAATGTTTGGCTAATATGAACTAGGGAGATTTAGTATGGAAGTGTTGAGTCAATAATTTATGTCTATATCTTTACAAACTTTCTTTTGCTGCTGCTGATGCTGCTGATTATTATTATTATTATTATTATTATTATTATTATTATTATTATTATTATTATTATTATTATTATTATTATTATTATTATTATTATTATTATTATTATTATTATTATTATTATTATTGTTATGACTTTTATTCTTTTATAAATACTTTTGATTTAATTTTTCTCTAATTTTTCTATTTCTTATTTTGAACACTTTATGTTGATATATTTTTACTAATTTTATCTTAGATATCCTCTGTAAATGCAATTATTATTCCAAAAATAATATTTTGAATACATTAAGTTTGTTCAATATCCAATGTGTTTTTGTAAATTTTTTTTTTATTATTTATCTGTTTTTGTTTTAAATTTCCTGCATATCTTTATGAATAATTAGTCTCAATATCAGACCTTGTTTTTTTTTTCAATTTTAGTCCTTCAATTGTTAAAACACATTGCTATCAATAATCTTACTTTTAACTATTGTTTTGTATAATCATCATTCATTCACTTTTGTTATATTTATATCCCATATTATTCCTATTATTATTGCTATAACTTTTACCCAGAGTATATGACATTATATTCTAACTTTAGACTGTTTTTGTGAGTGATATTTTAATACTTAATTAAAAGAATATGTGTACTGCTGTTGTTTTACATTTATGCTTATATCAATTTCCAAATCTATAAAAGATATCTATTATTTACATTAAATGATGTGTTCTCATACTTTACTAAAGTTTTCATATCTACAAATACTGTATTTATGCAAAATTTTACTATTTATGGAACATTCTTATTTCTTTATATCTCTATACTCATACATATAATGCTATGTTAATTGTCACTACACAAGGATACAGTTTAACAGTTTAGAAAGCATAAATAATTCTGGAATATTTTATTCCCTTTATCTTATTATTTTGTAATTACATAATCATTATTATAAAAAAATAATAATAATTCAATTTTTCTTTCAAATCCAACATTTTATAGTATTTTTGGATTACACAAGTTATTATGTCTAACTTAGCTTTTTCAGACTACTATAAACAATCTTAAATTATCAACAATGTGTCTATGATATTTCAGTGCAACACTTAAAGTAATTGATGCTTCTATACTTCAAAGTAGTGCATAAACATGCAATGCATGGCTTTATAAATTAATATATAAACTAAAAAATTAAAACGTTATTACCAATATTATTATTAAGAATGACACAAATATTATTTTTATATTGTGGCATGATATTATGCCCTTACTCTTGCTTTCTCCCTCTCTCTCTCTCTCTCTCTCTCTCTCTCTCTCTCTCTCTCTCTCTCTCTCTCTCTCTCTCTCTCTCTCTCTCTCTCTCTCTCTCTCTCTCTCTCTAGCTTCAATTTCGTTTTTTTTTTTTTTTGTTAAATTTATCACCAAAGATTCTAGTACTAATCACTTCATTACTTTCCTTTATTTTTGATAAAAATTGTTTACCTATCTCTGCTGTATTCCATTTTTGTTTCCTCTGTAATTTTTTTTTTTTGGACATTATCATCGATTAATATTTATAAGAAATGATATACATATATTCACTCTTGACAAATAAAAATAATAGTAATCATACAATTAATAAATAATTTAAAATATAACATAGAATATATATATATAACTAAATAAAAAACTAAATATAGAAAGCAAAGTGGGGGTATTATTTAAAACTGAAAAAAGTGCGTTTTATTTAACTTTTTATTATTATATATATATACGTACTCATTTTAATTTCTAATAAAAAATAAATTTTAACCTACATTTTAGATATTACATTTTTGCTTCAGGTATCAAATATTATATTCATTGTAAGAGAAACGTCATATATCATCTTTTCATTGTATTTTTTAAATCTTGAAAATAGCTAAAAATCTTGTGATTTCAAAAAATAATATTATGATTTTAAATATTTTTTTTTACAAATTTTTTATGAATTTTTGAATAATTAAATAACCATTCTGTGAGCTTTGATTGAGTTTGTTAACGGAAAAAAAAACAAGCAAACAAAGACACATTTTGGCTTGGAAAATTATAAATATACTTGCTATTTTTATTTAATAAATAGATATGTTTATAGTCAAGCGTTGGTGGCCTAGCGATTAGCATAACTGCCTTCCAAGCAGCTGGCGTGTTTCGCTTCCCGATCAACGCTTTGACATATAAAAAAAAAAAAAAAAAAATACATATTTTTATTCCAATGTCAGTTTATATAACTTCATAATTTTATTAGCCAATTCCAATTATATATATATTGTAATGGATCGCCAAGTGGACTTCTACACAATATTATAAATTAGTCAATTTAATGATGCATACAAAATTTAAGCCCTTGCTATGTCAATTATCAATGATGAATAAGATTTGAAATACAGGCATTCTTATACCTGGAACTTAAAGTATAAATGTTTGCTATCTTAATATAAACTGGGCACTGATTCCATTTATGGGTGGAAGATGATAATCTGGACCAACTGATGAATACTGGTTCAGCACGAAATAGGTATATTGGTGATTTTTTTATCTTTTCTACATGTGTGTGGTCATGTGTATCAGTTTGTATAAGATAGTATGGATAGTTGAAGGTTACTTAAAAGTCTGACTTCGAATTTTCTACATTTACAATAATGAATAAATATGCTTTCCTAGAGCTAGGAAATAGTGACTAAAATATACACTGACTTCTGGTTTTCTAAGGTTTAAATACTACCCTTTTTAAATTATAAGCATATAACCCTTTTAATATTTTTTCCTATGACATTTAATTTGAATTAAGAATAATGACATCTCCCAATCCAAATCAAAATATCCAATCCGTCCACAAATAATTCTATTATCCTGATAACCAAAATGAAATACTAATTTAGCTCAGTCTTCTTTTAACTATTAATTTGCAAAATAAATAAATAATCTTAATAAAAGAAATCTTACTTATAAGAGATTTATATATATATATATATATATATATATAAATCTCTTATAAGTAGTTGCTGAATATATATATATATATATATATATATATATATATTCAGCAACTAAGCAAACAATGGAAAGTTTTCAAGAACTATAATAGGTTTTATTAATCGACCATTATAAATGTTCTCATAATTATCAAAAATTAACCCAACCAAATTGCTATAATTTAAACTATTCGAATATCAATCAACATATATTATGACTAAGATAATTGTAGACCATTGGTCTTCCATTAATAAATAAGCAATAAATCATTAAGAAATTTAATAAACAATAATGCATGACGACTAAGGAAATATATTAGATACTGTATAATATTTAACAATAATAATAGCATTGTACCTTATAACAAATGAATTTAAAATATTTTAATTTTTAATTTGCCTATTATACAATAATCAAAGTAATCTTATTAATGTATATAACTAATATAAATGTAAAGTGTATGATAATATAATAATGCTTTCTAAAATTGATATAATAAAAATGATATATAATAATACATCACCTTACCTATTCACTTGTTTTACTTGCCAATGAATTTCAATTGCATAAAAGAAAATAATTTACAAGCGAAATATTTTCGTGATTATATATATATATGCAAAATAAATAAATATATATATATATATATATATATATATATATATATATATATATATACAAATTATTAATCAATGTCTGTATTCCAATTATAATAAAATATATATAATTAATCAAAACAATACAATAATATACAGTAAAAAATATTTTATCAAC
This sequence comes from Epiperipatus broadwayi, assembly GCA_028023455.1. Lineage (NCBI taxonomy): Eukaryota > Metazoa > Onychophora > Udeonychophora > Euonychophora > Peripatidae > Epiperipatus > Epiperipatus broadwayi. The sequence continues at coordinate 536,850 of JAQFVV010000328.1, read as the reverse complement.
TAGATTCAAATTTGAATCTAGTTGATAATGACTACATAGATAGTTGAAAGTACTTCCATTAAATTGTGGTATATATTTGTTTTTAAAATATTTTTTACTGTATTAATTATTGTATTGTTTTGATTAATTATATATATATATATATATATATATATATATATATATATATATATATATATATATATATATATATATATATATATATATATATATATATATATTATATATATATATATATATTGTATATATTGTAATGGCCACTCAATCCCCTTTGATCATGGATGGCAGCAACAGATCACTATGTATCTGGAGAATCTGTTTACCATGAACAAAAGTGGATAGTGATGATGGTTTGCACCAAGTAGACTCATGGAGATACAAGAGCTCATAAATATTGTTCAGACAATTGAGAAATAAACACACTAAGACAAACATTAGCAAAATGATTTAAACTAATTGGAAATTTCATTAAGTGTAATTTAAAATTTTAAAGTATAGATTTCCACACAATTAATACAGTTATATCAGGCATGTACTAGTAAGAATAAAATGTCAAAGCTCTAGTAGACAGACTAATTTTCTAAAAGTGAATTTAAAAAAAGGGAAATGATTTTCCTACAGCAGACAATTCACCTCCGCAATTCTGGTTTCCTTATTCAAAAGTTTTAAAATGAAAAGCAATGGAAAGTTTCTTGCATGAATCAATAAAACCACCATGGGCGAGCATTACTACCTTATTGACTAATGATGGTATTATGTCTTCAGAACTACAATGTGGAAAATTCATGTTTAAGATCTCCATTGTTGATTAAATTGCAAGAACACTAAAATGGCAAATGCATTTGATGGAGTATCAATTATAAAATGAGAGAAAACTTAAATTTCCAATTCAACAAAATAGAAAATTAGAAAATAATTTGGCATAAATGGCTTTGAATTAATAAAACATTAAATTGGTTTATGGAAAACAGACATATAATATGGGTGAATTACCAATCAAATGACTGGCCAAAACTAAGCTGAGTATTATAATTAAAAATCTCAATAGGAGAAAGGTAAGTAATTCCGAAAACAATTTATGTCTGCCCAATCACTTATCAAGAAACTGAAATAAATAGAATTACAAATAAACTAAATTGTCAGTACATGCTCTGACAAATAACTTTAAATCAAAAAATTAAAAGAGCAAATAAATCTAGCCAACAAAATCCTAATGTTTGACCTACATTTTTATATGCTAATTCATCAGAGAGTGTATATAAGCTCCAAATGTTAAAACATTAAATAACCTGACAGAAATGTTTGTTCTCCCACCTACAATTTAAAAGGTGATGAATAGTATTTTCCTCCCAGTGATTTATGACAGAACAAAATTTTAGTTTTCTAATTTAGAGATATGAAAACAATATGGTGTTGTAGGAAATCAATGAAACAATGCCAATGAGCATTTCTTGGTCCGTAATAATGTGTCAAGACAAAATGTCATTTTTCCTGCATGACAGCCCATGATACACCACTTTTAAGGAGATTCCTGGTTGATTTCACAAGAAAAAAATGATTATGATCCTACCTGATCTAGAAAAGAAGAAATAAAATCTCCAACTACAGAAAACCAGAACAATAAATACAATAAAACATCAGCCAAAGATTTGTGGTTTACAAAAAGCACAAACATAGTAATTTAAATTAATTATTGGACAATAAAAATAAAGGCAGGTGAGCAAATTAACCCTACAAAAAACTGTCAATATATTTATTAATAGTTAGTAAAATAAAGAAAGACATATTAAGCAGTAACTAAGCATATAAAATATAAACTCACATTCCACTTGTCAATAAACAAAATTGAAAACAAACTTGGAATCTTAAAAACTAAGATTCCAAGACACACTATAAATACAATGAAAAGCAAATACAGATAATAATTATAAGATTAAGTAACTAGTAAAACTTTGTACATCACACTTATTTTAGATTAAGTGGAGATTTAATTAAAATAAATTTATTTACCCTGTAAAGAACAAGAAATAATTGTACTTTATGGTAAAGCAGAGATCATATCATTTTTCAAAAAGTGCACACTTTTATTTTAATTTCCAATTTTCAGTTGTACTATGAACCAATTTTTGTTTATTTTAGTATTCTTTGTCTGGATTTCTATTAATGCAATTTTACCTATGATTGATTGATTATTACTTCTTTTTCTTTAATTTATTAAACTTTATGATCATAATATTGTAACAGGCTGACGGATTTCTCAGGAGATAGAAGGAGATATCTTACTATGATCGGTCTTTGGTTCTTTATATAGGATGCAAGTGATTATGTGATAAAATACATAACCTATGATTGTATCTACTTCCAACAGACTAGCACTACATGTTTGTATTAATCTAGATACAATTTGGGTCAGTTTATACAATTCTCACCACTTTCTAGCCATGTTATACCACAGTATTTGAACTTAGTGAGTAATTGCTTGGACTCACTTATCAGGAAAGGAGATCACACTAATATAGGTTATTGCACCTCAATATAGGTGATAATTGGTTACCAAAAATCTTATAAGCATATCCAAATCTCATATGATATAAAACAAAATGTATATGTATATGTATTAAAAGTTATACTTATTCTCTCTAAAATAATAGGATAATATTGATATGTATTAGAATAATTAAGGTTATAATGTTTATAATGGGTATGTGAATAATGAAGAGCTATAAAGCTGATGGTGGATATAAAAATAATGATGAGCTAGATACCAAATTAAAATAAAGAATTATATTAACATTTATTGACTAACAAAAATATAAAATATGAATAATAATTCAATCTGACACATGTTATTTGTTATGTGAGAATGAGTTTCCACCATATTGATATCTAATAATGATATTTATAAAAATAAAATCCTTACTTTCAACCCAATGGTAGAAATTTGTGCATTTGACCAATTATTTACAAAGACAAAGATATATATGTTGTGCCCTTATCTATAGGTCATAATATATATCTATATATACATACATACCAATATATTTACAAAGACAAAGATATATATGTTGTGCCCTTATCTATAGGTCATAATAAAGTAGAATGGTCAATTGCTAAAAAAATTTTAAATTTTAAAATATGTTTGTGTAATATATTGATAATTCTATGATCGATTAGATTTTATAGTACAATTTAAGGCTGAAAAATACCTGGTATATAAAAGTGTAATGGATTATTTTAAAAAAATAGTTAAATAAAGCTTAATTATATCCTTGCTTATGGTTGTAAAAGCTGGCAATATAAAATAATACAGCTATAAATAGTTAAAAGTATATTAACAATTAAATTGTAATGTTTTAAAACTAATAAATTAAATAAACGCTATATGTAATATTATAATTATAATTAATATTCAAATTTAATCTAATATATTTTAAGATAGACTTTGGGGATGGTGAGAATTATATTTAGTTCTACATTTTTAAATTATTTTCTAAATTTTTATAAAATATATCAGTTTTGGTAATTTAGACCGAGACGTAAATTAAAAAAAAAAAATCATCTGATAAAGTTAGTAATCATGTGACTGTATATTATATACCTTCACACACACGCTTGTTAGAATATAATAATAAAGTTTGTGAATTATAAAACTAAATGTAATTGCTATCTATCGTTAAAGTAAAAGTTGAAATATTAAATGTTATTTTAATAATTGTTTTAAAGTTTAAATGATTTTGATAAAACTGTAATTGAGTTTAAAAATACTATTCTAAGTAATATTTTAAAACATGATGTCATAAATTCTTTATTTTAAAAAGTTTAATCTATTATAAAACTAAAAATGTGTAAATTTGTTCGCGCTAAAAAAGTCATTAACCAATCAATGGAGGTATTTTAGCAGACAAAAAATAGGAATTAGACGGAGCGGGAGAAGGATGTGTAAGTAAAGGAAGGAGGAACATATTTTTTTAGCTGTATAAGATCGTAAGCTAGAAAAGTGTTATAATTTAAAAAAATTTGTATTTATTTTAAAAGTTTTGTTTCAAAATATAATATTTTGAACTGCCTTTAAATGGAAGGCTAATTTAAAAGATTTCTTACCAGGATTTTTATTCAAGTTTAGCCGAAACCTTGCAGTAAAAATGGAAATACTACAGAAAAAAGTACCTAAAAGTATTGATAAAGTAAAAATAATTGTAAAGTGCCTTGAATACAGTTTGTTTGTTATCAACCAGGAAATCATTAGAACTCAGATAAATATAATTTGGACATTATACTGAAAACTTAAAAGAAAAGTTATTTGCCGTCAGGAAAAATTATGACGCACAATTTTAAAAGGCTACTCCGAAGTTTTTTTTTTTTATTCTTCTCTATGGAAAAATTAAGATGCGTATATCATAAAGAAAAATTATGTAAAAGTTATAATGGAGAAAGAATGTTTGTCTTTTTAAAGGAAACATTACAAAGTATGTAGTACCAGAATTTTAAAAGAAGGAAAAAAGTTACAGAATAATAATATGAAAGAGCTATGGTGTTTTTATGAAAAAGGAACCGAAAAACTTTCTCTAAGAAGAATTAAAAATATTATAAAGTGTTCATTAGAGAAATGCTTAATAAAGATAAAGATTTGGAAATATAAATCTAATTTACTTAATGAAATGAATCCATGGAAACAGAAAAGTTTTATTGAATATTTAAATCAAAGTACTGAGAAGATGCATCGTAAAAGTCGCACGGGAGAAAATATTAGCAAGAAATATTAGAAGAGAATATTTAGAAGTTTTCTTTACAGGATTAACTAATATCATAATTAATAATTGTATTAAATATTATAAAAACCAAGGATTATCATTCATGAATATTTATTGAATGAAGTAATATTTGTTTTACCTTAAAATTGAACAAGCAGGGAGAGTAACATTAACTGAATGGAAAAGAAATGATAAACAATTTTTTTTGGCTTTAGTATGAATGGTTTTTCAAGAAAATTTGATGAAGGAGTACAGTAAATATAGTTTGAATATTTTTTACTAATTTATTTTAAAATATAAAATGTTATGTGAGATTAGGGAAAACATAAAACATAAATTTAGTAATATTAAAATTTAAATATAATAGCTTGATAAAATTATAGAAATAGTGTTTAAATAAAGTAAATGGATGTGAATCTTTTATCTACAAGGATCAAATGGATGGTGAAGCCTATGAAACGTGATCGAGGAGATAAAGGTCGTTTGATAATTTTAATAGTTATTTATAAGGCATAATGTATTTTTTTTAGATTATCTATTGACCTAAGAATGAAGTGTGAAAGACTTAATTATATGTACACATTTTATGCAACATTTTAACATATAATGAGATAGGAGTAATTCAGAATATGCATGCAACAATTTATTTAAAGTATATTAATAATATAATTTAACAGAACAATTGTGTGATTCTTTTGAACTTTCATGTGATAAAGTATTCAGATATTTGAAAAGTTTGTTTCTGATTAAATATATGGAGGAAAGTAGTAAAAAGATTTTCTTATAGAACAGTGAAATAGTTTTAAAATATCAATGAATTTTATTATTGTTAGTAATGCAGATATGCATTTGTCGATGTACAGTATAGAAAAAATCTTGAGAAATAAGATCAGATAGTGACTTGGAAGTACTAGTGGAGCGGAAACCAAGATGATGTGTTTTTTTTTTTAAGAAATAGGAAAATATAAGGGATTTGGATCAAATTTAGTTTTGTGTGGTTTAGTATAGTTAACAAAGTCCTATGACTGAACACATATGGTTTGGACAGTGTTTTGCATATCTTTAAACTTTTGATGTTAGAATAAAGCTGAAGAAATAGCTTTAGCATCGTTCCTATGATAGAGGTTGGTAGACAGGTAAAGGTCACTCCTCTATAGTGTCTTTTAATTCACTGTGTCATGATTGTCAAGGTATATGACAAGTAATATTCTAGTTGTATTTTGATCCTATGCATCTATCTTCGCTATCCTTATTTCATGAATCTGCATCGGTCAGAAAGATATTTTCAAAGAAATAATGAATAAAATGGAACTGAAGATATGTTATCGTTTATGTAAGAATAGTTTATTTGCTTGAATGTATAGAATTGTGTAACTTTAAAATTGAAAGTCCAAAATTTCATAAAGAGAGAAAGAATCATATAATACATTGTAAAATTAATTCAGAAATGAATATAAGATTTTGAAAAGAAATCTAAACCAAATATTTGAAAAGTGATAATAAAATTTGAATTTTTTTTTTAATTATTAATGTTGGAGGGAATGAGTATTGCATATTTATCAAGAGAAAATTTAATAAGGTATAATAAACATATACTTGTGCATGGTATATTAATAGTTATAATTATATCATCCAAAGTAAGGCTTGAATGAGAATATTAGGATTAATAAACATCGGATAATGAATACTAAAAACCTAATACCGAATGTGGAATAGTGTTTTGACTTTGTAAGATTCCATACAACCAATATGAAACTAAATTTTATTATTTTTTAGAATTTTATTACGAATGTAAATTTTGTAAAAAATGTAATTTTAATAATATTAGGGATGAAAAGTGTTTGTGATAATCATATAAGAAATGCATTTTGTAATAAGCTAACCATAATAATAAATCAAGTAATAATACTGTATTTTCTTAAGTGTTAAAAAAAAAAAAAAGATTTAACTAGGAAAAGTAAATAATATTTTGATTTCATTTTATAAACTAATAAACTAAGTTGAGATATTAAAGTAAGGGATATCCAATGTATATAGTGTAAAAATATTGTTAATTTATTTATGTTGTTAATAATCTTTGTTTTAAATTTGTTTTAAAGTTTTTGTGTCCGAGTTGTTATTTCTCCACATGGATGCATGAAATCACGATACATTTATAATTGAAACAGACATATAAATTTTGCACAAAAGGTAAACATAAAAGTGTTATAATAATTTTGAGAATTTATTGGTATGTTAAAATTAAAAGATCATAATTTTATATTATTTATTGGTCATAAGTCGGTTGCCATAATATTACATTAAATTATATGCTAAAGTTGCCACATGTATTCCGTTGTCAGATTATTAAAATACTATCATGTACGTATTTATTTATTTCATTTAGGAAGAAATAAGATTATATTATATTATTATTGTTATTATTATTTTTATTATTATTAGTTGCTGTGTAGTAGATTATGACATAAAATTCCCTTTTCATATTTTACTACCATAATTTTAAATCAGTTAGAATACAATTTATGAACCTGAGATTTTATTTTATTTTACTTCATTTTATTTAATTGAGCTAGATTCTTGTTAAGATTAAGATATGATTATTATTTTAATCGTAGTGAATAGAGCTCAGAAAGTCGTAAGAATACTATGAGTTAGTTATTTGGTATAGTAAAAAGGGGGGATAGTGTTCTTATGCCATTGAGGTAGTATCGTGTGGATAATGGCTCAATGTAGTCTATCTCGTTCCCTGTATTGTCACTCCATGTCTCATGAAAATAGTAAATATTTGTTAATTCATTTTAAAATTGAATCGTATTTGTATTTTTAAAATTAGAGCTAGTAATCATTTTAATTAATGCTGAATATTTCATTTATTTATTTGTTAACTGAGCTAGAACCCATAATATTCGTAATAAACAGTATATTTTGGGGTGAGGATGCACAGGGGGAGGTTAGAATATATATAAGTGATCACAATTCTATCTGGCTAATTTAAAATAGATATACTAACATAAAAAAACATCTTTGTTGTCCAGACAGATCAATGGTTATGAATCATCTATACAAAAGCAACATATAAGGAAGCTTAAAAAATAATAAACAAATTAATATAAACTCTGTTATAATCTAGGTTATTGCTCAATGTGAGATAATATTGAAATCTTTTACTTCTCATTTCACATTATGCTGATCAAAGTCAGTTGGATGGAGAGATAAAACTGATGTACATTTTATTTCACACAAATAAAGATAATAAAAAAAAATAGTTAAATCTAATATTTCCCCCCCCTTCTTACTCTTATAAATAATTTTCCCAAAATTATGACACCATTGGCTTCCAAGTATAGAAAGAAAAACATACATAAAATTTACAACAGGCATAAAATAATACAGATTTTAAACTTCTCCCTCGATAATTTAATATACAAATTAAAAAGAGTATGCAACACTTGAATGAGAAGCTATACCGATTCCAAAAATTATTATGCGCTAAGAACTTTCGAGGCCAATTGCCTCATATTCATAGTTGTAATGTGAGATGCAGAACCAGGAAATAGGGCCAAAAAACAAAGTGGTATGCAAAACAAATGCAAATGAGCTAGATAGTCCAAAGTTTGGAGATGTCAAAGCAGGTATTGTGTCTATTGGTAGCATTATTATTACTAATAATGAAGTATGCTTCTCTGATTTTCTGCTTAAAACAAAAATCACAATTTATATCCCATTATATTAAGTTAAAGTTTGATGAGTCTGCTGGAAACTATTTATTTGCCAGATAAGTTTCTATGGATGAAGAGTGGCAATCTCTTATCTGGATCAAAAGGCAGTAATCTTTTCCAATTGCTCTCTCCTGGATTTTATTAGACATTTTATTCAAGGCAAAAGATGTTCTTCAGGTTTTTTCTAAATAGGAAGGTGAAATCTTTATGCTTTCATGGCTTTATTGATGGCTGCTTCTCCCTATGGTATGAACTATTTAGCAAGCAACCATGGTTTTTTTTTTTTTTTATATATATATATATATATATATATATATATATATATATATATATATATATATATATATATATATATATATATATATATATATGATAAACAAAACAAGTTATATGATATATATATGATAAACAAAACAAGTTATACATTTCATAACTTGCTATAGCTTACATTTTATGTTATTAGATGGAGCTTTACTAGCCCACTATCAAGCTTAGTTTACATAAACACTGAGAGAGAGAGAATTAAATATCTCTTTTAAATTGTCTTCAACCTTTAACCATGGTTTCGAGCATTAAGGGTAGGAAGACCAGAAACTAGATCTAAACTCCAACTATACTAAAAAGCAGTTATGAAACATATTTTTATCTTCAAATCCAGTCAAACAAACTAGATAGCTTTATGGGTCTGAATTCAGTTCAGTTTCACCATATAATAAAAGCCTCTGCAATCAATATCATTGCAAAAACCTTCAAGGGTATATTTATGATAAACAAAACAAGATATACATTTTGTAACTTGCTATAGCTTGTATTTTATGTTACTAGATGGAGCTTTACCAATAGCCCACTACCAAGCTTAGTTTACATAAACACTGAGAGAGATAGAATTAAATATCTCTTTCAAATTGTCTCCAACCTTTAAACCATGGTTTCGAGCTAATTGGCTCAGGTCAGTAAAGGGTAGAAAGACAAGAAACTAGATCTAAACTCCAACTCTACTAAAAAGCATTTATGAAACTTATTTTTATCAATTTGAAAGCCACAAACTTTTCAGATATGTAAATATCTTCAAATCCAGTTAAACAAACTAGATAGCTATATGAGTCTGAATTCAGTTCAGATATATATATATATATATGGTCAATTCAGTTCAGATATATATATTGGTTTATTTATTTTTCAAGTTAGTGTTGATATTTCTATATAACAACCCAGTTAATTATTGTATCTTTTTATTATTATATGGATACAACTTAAGTTGCTTAATCAGCAAATAATAGAATCTTTTCTTTTAAATTATGTCTTCTAATTTATATGGTGCTTTTATAAGTTAAGCTTTTGATAATTCTGAATACTATTTAAAAAATATTTATATTTAAATTCGAATATATATATATCCATCTTCGTATTCAAATTTTTTTAAGCAGAAAAAATGTTTTATCTTCAAAGGCCGAAGTCAATATAACAATTAATAATACTTTTAGATCACATGCATAGTTTTTTTAAATATATGAACCTTGTCATTTTCCATTGTTGAACAGACATAATATATAATAGAGATTAAAACAAACATTTGTGAACATTATATATTTAGTTTTTACAGTTGTTTGCTATGTGATTAGATTTAAATTTAGTCACTGTTTTGTGAGGTTTATGTATAAGTTTTTGATATAGTTGTTTTTGGCTAGTGACACATAACACACATTTTATTTCAGTGTTAGAATATATATAAGCTTTTCCTAGTTGTTTAATGTTTTTATCTTTCATTTAAAAATAAAATGATGTTTATGTATATATATATATGTTGGAAAGGAAAAATGCTAATATTGATAAATTGTTTGGCAATTAATTGGTTAAGCAGCTATTTTTAAATGGCTGCAAATGGGAGAGTGTCTTAAATATTGAATAATGTGTCAGGGTTGTAACACATTATTGCAATATGATTAATTATACTCCTCATATGTATGTTTCTATCTGAATATTTTTTTTTACTTTAAACTTTATTTACACCTTAGAGTAGATACAAGAGAAATCAATGATAGCATAAAATTATGTCAATAAAAAAATTTCAATGACTACATATAAATATAGTATGCAAACCATGTATATAGAAAAACTGAAATTTGTATTAGATCAATAACATAGTCTCTAGAGCTGCATAAGAAAATTATGATAGGCAAATTAATGCAAGTATGAAAGAAACATAAGTAAATAAATATATGTAAAATCAAAGATTACACTAATACCTTATGCAAATTTGCTAGGAATATAAAGTAAGTCAAACCTATACACAAGGATTACAAATTCCATTGATTAATGACTATCTTGGCCCAAAGGCCAAGGAGGACTATAACAATATTTAAAAGTTGATATAAGTAAATTAAGTACACAGTTTGTAACTAATGCAAAGTTTATGTATTAAATATATAGGTTGTATGAAAGATCTACATAGTTAAAGTTTAAAATTATTGTTATGTGAAAGATGGGATATATTATTCATTCAGTGTATGGAAGAAAGTTCCAGTCTTAGGCCTAAGAAATACATAAATTATGTCTCTAGCATCATCTGGCTCCAGGTTTTGTCAGTTAGTCAAGGCTGACAAGTTCATTTATAAATTATTCTTAGGTGAAAGATGGGATATATTATTCATTCAGTGTATGAAAAAAAGTTCAAATCTTAGGACTAGTAAATACATAAATTAAGTCTCTAGCATCATCTGGCTCCAGGTTTGGTCAGTGAGCCAAGGCTGACAAGTTTGTTTATCCTCTTCTTTTATCTTGTAGATGGATATGAAAAATCAATTAACCATTGAGTCATCACACCCATGATAAAATATCATGCTACATCTAGTGGTCCAAATTGAGAAGTTAATGAAAGTGTCCAGTCTTATTGTTCAGAATTGACCCTTTTTAATTGCAGCCTTAAGAAAAATGTTAGCTGGATCATTGCCAATTATCCAGTCTAACACTATATTCAGAGGTAACTCCACGAATCACATTAAACCAGAATATGGTCACTGAACTCCTGCTGTTTGTTACATAGAGGATTGTTACATAGGGGACAAAGGGGGTTGATGCTGTAACACCTTTGGTAGTGGAAAAAGTCCCCAGTAGGGAGTGCTCCAAGGAAGATTTCTATTAAAAAATTGGACTCAGTTTGATGAATTTTGTTAATTTGGAAAATTGAGAGATTTCTATTGGAAAAATATTTAACAGATTTAGTTTTTCCATGAAACATTAATCAATGTACTTCATGATATGATAATTTCCCCTGAAAAAGGGAACCTGGTTTCAGGGAACCTGATGACCAGAAGGTAAGAATAATCACTGTAACTTGTGTTAGTAACCAAATGCTTCCCCATCTAGGCAGAGGTCAATTGGTAGGCTTGACCTTTTCTATGAGGAAGGGGCACCCGATATCGATATTATCCTTAAAAATCATGAATAGTATATTATGAGTTTGTTAAAGGAAAAAATCTTCAGGGAGTGAAAGCTAAAGCCATTAAGAGGCTTGGGTTTTTCTAATAGATTGAGGCTGATGACAGGAGTCTTGCCTCCCCAGCAAAGTTTTCTTCATAAGGTTTAAATTTTTTGAAGAAACTTACCCATGAGAGAATATCCTGCCAGATAATGTTATTTTCAGCAATACTACAACATTCAGTAGTACAAGCTTCCCCAACATTGACAGGTACACATTAGATAGTGATGTTATTGTAGAATTGACCTTAGCTAAAAAGGAATCTTTGAGTTTCCTTCTCATAGTGGATGGAAAGAGGCTAGGGAGAAGCCAAGAAATTTCTGGGGAGCATCATACCAACCCGGTATTTGCTTGCCTGATAGAATTGTCATATGGTCGATTTCACTCTGTTTACTCTGAGAACAAATTTGTGAGAAAATTAGTGAACTCATACCGAGATGAGAGGAACACCACCACATCATCCATATATAAAATATCATGAATGTTTCTCCCTCAGCATAAAAATGTCTATCCAAGGAAAGACAGTGTCAATGCTGAGCAGTAATGGGTTTACATAGGCTGTGAAGAGAAATGTACTTAGAGCCCTGAGGGATGGAAAAACAGGTAAAAATCCTGGAGCACTCTACCATCGAGAGAGAGGGAAATACCTTCCTTTTGTGAAGTAGGTTCTCTATCATCTGGAAATAGAAAGTAGGTTCTCTATCATCTGGAGGTATTCCTGAAAGCACTTGGAGTTCCTCCAGCACACTAAGTAATACTTTGATCCTGACACAATAAAAGGCCCCAACAAATTCAATTTTAACTGCAATCAGTTGAGACATTCTTTTCTTGTGAACAAGATCTATGAGCAGGCAAAATCAGCTCATGGTATCAGCAGTTGAGCTCCCCTTTTTGGCAAATTGGTATGAGGACACCTGATATATGATGATGTCTTGGATATCCTCTTTAGTTAGGTCTTTGATTGTCTTCACTAGTAAGGGCAACATCAAGATGGGCTGTAGGTTGTCCAATTAATGTGGGGTTTTCTATATCTTAATAAGGGGGCCCATGGCAAATGAGACACATTGCATTGATTTCCTGGGTGCCTTCAGTTAGAAGGTCAATCATTCCTTTGATAATTGGGTAAAGGCACAGAGGTGTATGAGTACAATCTTGGGAATGCCATGCAGGCCAGAGTGAGTTTTATCCGGGAACGATCTTAATTTTAATAGGATCCTAGTTTCAGTCATTTTATGTGGAGTTGATTCTTTATTGATGAGAGTCCTAAAGTTCACAAACTCTGGCCAACATGGAAGACCCAGAGTATCCATTGCCCTGTACCTCAATTGACCTATGGGCCTTAGACTTTTTTCCAGAGCTCAGGGACCATCTTAGGAAGCCTCTGGTCCAGCGATGTTGGTGAAGAAGGTATTGGTGGGCCCTCTTAATTGAGAAATACTCAGCAATGGCTCTATGAGTGTGCTTATATTTTGTCTTTAGATCCACAATATTTGAGACAGTTTGGGCTTCATAAGGAAGTGAGCTGAGCTCTCTGGCAATGGACTCCAATTCATGAAGCATATAAACTGGAGCCTTAGATTTATTTGTGCATTTATTGAATAGGTATTTGAGTGGGTCAACAAATACCTTCCAAGCAGTTTGTTCATGAAGAGAAATCAGCTGTAACTGATTAAAGGCGATATAAGCTTCTGATATCAGCTGGATAGTAATATTATCCTTAGTAAGCATTCAAGACATTCGTGGTAGTTCATTAACAATGGGTAAGACAGTTATCAGGTTGACTCTAACTTCTGAGGCAAAGTGATCAGAAAATACTGCAGGCCATAGATGAGCTTTGATAATTGATGAGAAGGGGGGGAGAGAAGAGGACAAGGTCAATGAATAATATGGACTTTTGAGTGTAAAATGAAAACATGATTTGAGGGGGAAATTTCCTTCCACTTTCCATTTGTTGATTTAGAAATTGCATAAATTTGTTTTGACATTGTTCATAGGTAAGATTAAAATTTTCAATGATTAAAGTGGGAAGAGGACTGATTCTGAGGATGAATTTATAGTATGAGTACTCCTGAGTATTAAAAGGAAAACTATTGATTTGAATGGTGGCTATTATAAACAGTTGAAATTAATATTCAGAATTTAAAAAAAGAAATAGGAAAATTTTATTGATGATTATTGTAACTCCTCCTGAAGCAGAGGAAGAGTAGGAGTAATATAAGTAGCCTAGATGATGAATGAAATCAAGGGTATGGAGTCAGATCCAGGGTGGAGCTTAGTCTCAGATAGGCAAAGAATATGAAGGGCTTGGTGGTGAAACCAGTGTGATAAGGCATAAGGCATAAGCCCTGTCATGAGACTTCAGACCTCTGACATTAACTGATACAATACTAAACATTGTAGTTGGTATTGTTAGTCTTGCAATTCAAAGATATGGTGTGCTTAGAAGAGGAGTCAGAATGATCAGGATCAATGACTAGATGAAAAACAGCTTCAAGTTCAGGAATAGGCTCAGAAATATCCTCAGCCAGCAAGGAAGAAGAGATAATATCATTTGACAGCATAATATGTTCAGAACTGTATGAGGGCAAAACAGCAGGAATGGGTTTGAGATTTGTGTCTATTTGATGAGGTTACTGAGAGACTTCAGGTATAACAGGAGAAGTGTATCTATTTTTTATTGCTGGTGGAGGCAGCCAACTTGTCAGGAAAATCAAGCCCCCTTGGAGAGGCAAGACTGTTGGCACTGGAATAAGATTCAGTTGGATTAGACTGAGATTTATGGTTACAGTTTTCCCCTTACATCAGGGAGGGGAGGAGAGACCACAGAAATCAATCTAAGGGTCAGTGACAGAGGCCATAGATAGGCCATCCTCCTCAGCCAGAGAACAGACATCTACAGATTGATCAGCGGTTTTTATCTTGATACACCCAGTAGATAATTCATCAGTAAATTGTTGATCACTGGAGTCAGAAATTGCAGCTGTGGAGAAAAAATGTGATGTAGGCCCAAGATCTTGGTGATTATCAATTCTATTATAGTTGTAATTAGAAGTGGGCTCCTTAGAATGAGATTGGGGTGAGGACAGTCTGTTCTTATATGCACATTTATGATAATTATGGTGTAAATCTCCATA